>JZSA01002081.1:0-29674 GCA_000956155.1 Cotesia vestalis
GGCTGCCAACCAAAGAGTTCTGGGTTCGATTCCCGGATAGGACGAAAAATTTCGATTTCTTTTTTCGGTTACTGTAAAAGTAGCAATTAGTCCAACCTTCCTATCTCTCTCTCTCCCTAAAACTTCTTTTAAAAAAACCGACTATCAATTTTTACAAT
Organism: Cotesia vestalis; assembly: GCA_000956155.1. Lineage (NCBI taxonomy): Eukaryota > Metazoa > Arthropoda > Insecta > Hymenoptera > Braconidae > Cotesia > Cotesia vestalis. The sequence goes on from JZSA01002081.1 coordinate 159, forward strand.
AGTTGAATTGTAAAGTTCACAAACACATATTGTATAATTTTCTCTATAGTATTGGACTTTTTGAATCTCTCGCTGGTCTTGTTTGTTGGATAAAATTGACAATAGTAGATCGTAAAAATTACTAAATTAGAAGTATAGTCCACCGTTACTATTTTATGAAATTTACGATAGTAAAATAATAAAAATTCTTTCAATTTTTTTTTCTCCGTGAATTTTCCCAAAAAACTTCTAAATTAAAGGCTTATAGAATAATGACCAAAGGACGTTAATTGACTTGATTGGTTCTCGACCTAAACTGACCCAAGTTAAAAATGTAAATATAAATGTCAACAATTTAATCATCGCTGGAATACGAATTGACAGCAAGTAGGCCAGTTATTAATTTTATCCAAACACTTTATATTTAGTCATTTTATTGTCTAGTAGTCAAGTGTTAACGAGTCTCAATAACAGCCACACGACCCTTTAACGAATATATTCATACATCTACGTATCAATTACACTTCCGTTATTATATTTATCGATAAATTGATGATCTCATGCTTCATTGAGTCTGCAGTAAGATCAGTGGCTTTTTAAACGTCACATTTATTTATAACTTTCTATCAATCGGACTAAATTTTCTGTAAATATAAATTAAGAAAGTAATTACCGCGAAATTATTGAAAAATAGTTTCTTTGCCGAAGAACTTAGGCTATGAGTTTTGTCGAGTTTTCCGTTGAATAAACCAGAGATTGCCAAAGAAGTAGTCGAGACTAATATACCAAGTTTTCGCATCATCCAACAATTTTATACTTCCGTCTTGTACGTCTCAATCTCGGCTCTTATAGTTGGCTTATATCTCAGAGCACTTGCCGGCTCTTTCTTCACTTATTAAGCTCCGAGCGAGTCCTTCGTAATTTTTACCCTTTTCAAACTTTTGGTTCTAATAAATTTTCGTGGGTGATTTTTAATTAAAAATTTATTCGTTTTTATGCATTCAAGTTTGATATGGTTCGATAGATTGCCTAAGAAGGAACGACGTAAGGCATATGTGGTTGCAAATAAATATAGATGATGTGGACATGGATACTTACCGATCGGATTGAGAAAATCGATAAAAATTTTGCTATCGGTAGATCACGAACTATTGACTATAAAGACCGAGAAGGCTTTTATTTGTCGGTAATGTGGTACTAAAGGTGTTACTTATTGCGTTTGTGCTCTGTTGGGCGAATATATCTGTGAAATTCATGATTGGTGGGTAATTCAACGGAATATTGCGATATCCCGGAACTGGGAAGAAATCGAGTTTTTATGTTACAGAAGATAGCGATTTATTGTTAACCTTTATCTGTTTTCATACAAATGTTAAAAATAGATAAACTAAAACGTTTAGAAATAGTAAAGTAATAAAAATAATAATTTCACAGAAAAAAAAAAAGAAAATTAACCTGCTAAAAATTCCATCACATTTATAATAAAAAGAAAAATTTCTTGACTGGAGAACAAAATTTTTGGCTCAAAAAAATTTTCAGGTGCTTGAAGTAAAATCGAAGTTGTGTTGGCCGAAGTTAAATTTTTTTTTAAATTCTATTCTTCTCGGAAAAAAAAAATATCGCTCTCAGAGCAATATTGTAATGCTATAGTAGCTATCCCCTCTCAACCAACTGTTAGAGAGTTACTAGAGCCATCTAGTAGATCGCTCTGGCAGGAATACAGTAGTTGGCTAAAATAGCTAAGCCGGTGCGCTGGGAGAGCCAAACGGGATTGCTGTCAGGGGTAAATGCCTCGTTAAATAAAATTTTTTTTTACACTTTTATTGGATTGTACTTAAGTATCTCATCAAACTTTTCGTATAAAAAAATACTTCGGCAATTTCACGGCGTTGAAATAAAAAAAAATAAAAATCCCCAGAAGCTGTACAAAGTATAATAATAATACAAGAAAAATGAATTAAAAGCTGATCAAACTTTTGCGAATATTATGGGGAAAATGACGATGAAAGTGATGGCGTGGGTCGGAGTTCCCCGTCTGATTTTTCTCCTCTCTTGTTACGATTAGTATTACTATTTTTTTATTTGCCTTCCAACGACTTACAAGTTTTGTACGGTATTTTGTTTAACAACATCGATTCTGAAGTTTCTTAATAAATTTTTTTATTTTAATCACATTAATTCGATATATTTTTTCATAACTGTATTAATAGTTTGGGTAGTTTTTAAATAAAGTTGAAAGTAATTAGTGCAATGACAGGATCAAATCCGAATAATTTAATGAAAAATGTGCTGGAGCAAATTTATAGATCCAACAAATTATTTAAAACTCCTTGAAAAAATTTCTTAAAAAATTGACCATCAAAAAATATATAAAACTTTGAAAATTCTTAAATTCTTGTGACAATTTTTTTTTAAATGCTCCATGAAAAATAAATAAGTATTATCAAAAACTTGTTAATTTAATATGTAATCTATTTTATAATTTTTAATTACTTATTCTTTTTTATTTATCCGTATAATTTTTCAATAATAATTAACAAAAGATTGAATCGATAGAATAATAAATTTTTTTGTTATTAAATATAAAATATTAAATATTTAAATCGTTTTGTCTGGTAAGAGGGCGCTGTAAGAAAAATGTTGGTTAGCGATTCTAGCCAACTAACAGATCGCTCCAGTAGCCCTAGAGTAGTGCTCTTATAGGAATACACATTGCTACAGTAAGAATCTACGAGTAGGTATCTAATAGATCGCTTCAGTAATAATATTTTTTTTTTTTTTTAAATAAATTAATTTAATCTCTTCAAAGAATACAAAAATTAAAATTCAGATTAATCCAAAAAACAAGTTAATTGAAAATCATTACTTAAATTGCTTAATAAGCCTTTGAACTTAAGCCCGTCATTGAACTCGTTGTAAATTTAAAAAAAAACCTGACAAACAATTTAACAACCCTGATAATAATTTTAATTGCAACTTAATGTACAATCCGTTATTTTTTTATTATGTCACCGCTTGTTTAACGATTTTTTAATTACAACTCTTCGTCGCAATCAAAATTATCTAAATAACCGATTGCGACTACCAACGCCTTGAGCTATTCGATCAGAGTGATTAGAGTTTAAAATTTTTTCTTCACTATTTATTATTCCATTATTAAATATAAAAATTTATAATTTCCCGATTTATACATAGAAATAAGATCTTCAGGCATCTGATCAGGTCTTTCCTGAATAATCCATCGAACCATACTGTCAAACTGCCCAGTTGGACTCCGAATAAACGGAATTTCAAAGTGTTCTGATGCAGAACCTGGAATGACTTTTGAGTTTTGCCTTTAAATGTAGCTGAATTAATCTTCTGAAGACCAGTCTGCTTCTTGAGTGCTTTGTGTTTTCCATCGTGAGATGATAGGCTCAAAATGTATTGCCGACCCTTGGAGTATTCGAAGTTTTGCAGAGGATTTTCTTCTGATGGTTCGCCGATCGATATGCAGGCGCAATGCAAGAGGATCGAGATCTAAAAGAAAAAAAAAATTATTTTTTTAATTATCAGTCACTTGAATCAAAAATCAAGAATCTTTAAGTGAAAATGACGGAAGAAAGTTTTTTTGGGTGGAAACTCGAGCACTGTCTCTACGATTTTGATAAGTGGGAGTATTTAAAGAAAAAAAGGGAAATTCTTGAGAAATTGCTATAGTTAAAATTACACAGATATTTCTAAATTATTTTCGACAAATAACTAATTATTTTGTTAGCTTAATTTTCTCAAGACAGTAGCTACAAAAAAAAAAAATTTTACTTGAATCAAGTAAATAATTTTGAAGAATTTCATCTTTTTGATTCGAGTAGAAAAGTTCTTAAGCTAAGAAATTTTTATTGATTTAAATTAATTTTACACTGATAGAAGGATTTAGTTCTATTTAATAAGATTTAGTAACAGATACTAAATAATTTAGTAACAAACCTTTCATAACTCAGGTACTAAATGATTTAGTAACAAACCTTTCATAACCAAATATTTAGTAATAGTTACTAAATCATTTATTAAAGCCCATTTAGTTCCATCAAATAAATATTTAGTAGTATTTACTAAATGATTTATTGGTACTCAATAAATCGTTTGTTGGTATTAAAAAAACAAATTTTATCGTGTAACCTTACTTTTTTACTCAAAATAAATCAAGATAATTAAAATAAGTAATTTTTAGTAAAAATATAAGGTATTATAAAGAACAGAATCACATTAAGTTGAAATTTTTTATTTGAGGCATATTCAGTGAATAGGTTATGTATCACATTGAAAGTAAATAAAGGCTAACTTATCAGATAAAACGGAGTACAATTCACTTAAATTCCACGATTTTAAAATCTCTTGCATGTTTTTATTATTACAAATTGACTCAATATTTTAATAATAATTAAAATATTAATGTCAACACTAATGTTTTCAACAAATACATATACAATTTTCAATTTCAGCATAGCCATCTACCGACAATACTTACCAAATAAATATTTAGTAACTATTACTAAATATTATTTGGTGGAACTAAATATTTATTTCTATATAATAAGGCTTTGTTCGTATTACTATAATTTATTTCGGATAAAAAAATCACTGATTAAACTGTAACAAATAATATTGATGGGTATTGAATATTTTTTTCTCCCCAAAAATGACTAAAAATTTTGTTACTAAATCAGTTTAGTACTCCGTACTAAATCCTTCTATCAGTGTACTTGATTCAAGAATTTTTCGTCTTGGTCCAAAAAAATGAAACTCTTAAAAATTATTTTTCTTGGTTTAAGAATTTTTCTCTTGATTCAAATTAATTTTTTTTTCTGTGTAGATTTTCGAGCTCAAAGTTGTATTTTGAGCTTCAAGAGCTACTAACTTTGCGATAGAAAAGTTTTTGAGCATTTTGAACTTTAATATTATAGAAAATTCCAGGGATAGCTTGCAGAGTTGACCATATCTGGGATTTTTTAATTGTTACTGCAAATAAAAACAAAGTTCCGCCGCACCGCAGCTGTGATAAATTACAAATTTATGGAATTATCAAATTCCCTAGTAAAAATAAAATAATTATTTTTTTTCCGCCGTTTGTTAGTATACATTGAAATAAAAAATATTTGTTTATCATTCAAATAGCTAAACTCAATTTCTTACTTAACTTACAGCTTGCAGCGCAGTTGGCAATATTCAAAACTTTCACTAAGACGACTCAGGTTCGAATCCCATCGCAGTTTAATTTTAAAAATTCTTTCAGGCTATCTCGATAGACAAGTCGGTTCTGTTTAATCCCAAGACAAAATTAAAAATCTACATCAACAATACGACTAAAAAATCAATAATTTCGCGGCACTTCTGCTTTACTTGAAAAAAAAATTTTTTTTTTCAATATTAGATATTTGAATAAAAATTACATTAAAATTTCTAGTCAGGTTATTTATTAATTAATTATCGCGTAGTAAATTAATTACGATGCTATTTTTTTTTAAATTGTAGGTATCATTCAGAATTGGTGCGGCGATACTGGGGAGGGTCAATTTTTTTCGTAAAAAATAAAATTTCATTTTTACCCGGGACAATAATAAACAAAATTATAAATTATAAATTATAAATTAACTATTACTAGTAAAAAAATCATTTTGTTACAGCAATAAAATTATTTTGTTACTGCAACAAAATGAGTATAGTAACGGTAGCAAAATTAGATTTAAAATAATATGTTTGATCAATGTTTAGGAAAATACTACGAAAAAAACCCGCAGGTTGGTGACTTACCAAAAGTAAAACTACTTGAAACTGCATTGTTGTGTCTTCAAAATACTAATCGAAAATGAAACTAGACTGCAGAATATATACTTTCACAAAATAGAGGAGGGATGATACAAGTGAAGTTAAAGCATTAACGTTATTTGTAACAAAACTGCTATAAATTTATTTTGAAACTTTTAAAGCAAATGACGGTAAATATTTCTTATAAAGATTTTAAAATTTGATTATTTTAATAGTCTCGATGTCAAGTAATTATCGATGGCCTCATTAATAAGAGCTCTAGATAAAAAATTTGTCTTATAATTTTATTTTTAATAGATATATTTATTAAATTTATTATTGAATTTATATGACTGTTAATATTTCTTTAAACGTTTTTCTACGAAAAAATTTGAAAAGTCTATTTTTAGTCATTAAAATTTTATTAGATGATAAATGCAAAGTAATTAATATTAATTAACAAAAAAACAATTTTTCAAACCCAGCTCTTAAATTTTGAATTACATCGATCTTGTTCAAAATATACCTTTAAAAACTGTACCTCAATTTCTCATCGAGACTAAGAGAAGTGCATAGTAAGCTCGCCCCTGACTATAGATTTGCATATATTTTCATGCTTTGATATATTTGACCAATCACGTTACGAATAGTTTGCTTACATGATATATTTTCATATTTTTCATCTAAATTATAAAAGTGGATAGTTTTCTGAACTCTTTTGTTACTCAAACTATGCATTTGTTCACAAAAAAAAAGAAAAAGAAAAATAGAAAAATTACATTACATAATCTAACGTGGCGCTTCGAGATGAAAACTGAAAAAATTACAATTTCAGATTGTAATCATGAAAAATTTACAAAAATTATATTGTAGAATGTAATATTTACATCAGAAGCTTTGAAAATTAACATTTAAAGTTTTAATTTAGAAAAATGTTATTACAAACTGTAATTTTTCTAGTTTTTAATACAACGGGGCACTTATTACTATTTATAATGTAATTTTTCAAGTTTTCAATTTTCCGTGTTCAAGTATTGATAAATAGTTATGCGAATTTTCCTGTTATCATGTTAATCAAAAAATTATCTGAAAGGTAGATACTGACAATGTCTAGGATAGCTTAACTGGAAGAGCCCTTGGCGCGCAGCTAAAAGATCCGGGTTCGATTCCCGGCCCGGGCGTCCGAATTATTTTTTCCCACTGAATGGCCCTCCGTCCCTTTATCCTTTCTTCTCCCCTCCCAAAATTTATCGTTCAGACAAATTAGCTACGAAATGAATATCTTTCACTCTCGAAAGATGATTGAGTCACAGTATTGCTGTAAAATATGATAAATAATTTTGTTTAGAAGAACTTCTATTAAATTGTGATGATTCTAACTAAATTTTTCTAGTTCAGAAAACCATATTTTTTCTCTGGCGGTTCTTCTTTATCTCTCAAGAATTTCTGGGATCAGCTAATGTAATTTTTACTGACCTAGTCATTTTTCAAATATAATAATCACGCTAGTAATTACTCACTAACTACCTCTGGTCTATGATAAAATTTTCGGTGCTACAATTGTATATTCTATAAAAAAATCAAAATTAATTAAGCGGCGGATTCTATCACGTGTTCCCGCATGAACAATTCCTCTAATGCGTAAAATGCCTATTTAATATTTGAACTTATCAATAATAAATCACGTGCAATTAATGGCTGTTATTAACTTGTTAATGTTCGATTTACTTATCATGATTGATAAACTCGACGTGTTGACGTCTTCAATAACTGGCTCAAAAAAAAATATTCAGATAATTAAGCCATCTACAATTGAATTATCATTTGCGACCTGAAAAAAAGAACTGACCTTAAAATTCGAGCCAATTGTATTTAATTAACTTGCTGACTGTCGGTAATACAGTCTTCTCCGTGGTTCACGCATTCGTTCAAAAGATGGCATTCGGTTCGCCTAAAGCATGTAGACCTAAACTGTCGTAATAACATTCAATAATATTGTTAAAAGAAAAATAACAATTCAAGTCGACAAGTCATTAAATCAATGACCATAAATAGATTCCCATCTAACGTGCGACGGAGTTATCGATAGCAGCGGAAGAGGGGGGCGGGATAATCAAACGATTGTCGTCAAAATAACAATATTATTTTATTGAGCTTTTATCAAAGGTCACCTGGAAATGTTATTTTCCTGAATTAGAATTTAAATATTTTTTATAATAATTACAACGCTCACAACTAGCATGATGATCAATTCTGCAACTTAGTACTATTCGCTGGTTGGATGTAGAACTCATACCTGACCGACGTCGCATCTTCATACCCTATAAGCCTTCTTGATGCGTCAAGTTCCCAGTGCTCAAAATCATCAGATTTTTTGATACTGTTTGAATGGTAAGTGAACACAGAAGTAGGATCTTCAAGACTCTGGAGGAGGAAGTATCTTTGCGAACCCTCCGGTCCACAACCATAAACCATATTTCGTTCGTTGTTTGCAAAGAAGTCATTGGGAACCCTGATCTTCATGCTAATCGAATAACCATCACTAAAATTTCCCTCCGGTTTCATGATCCAGGGCTGAGGTGGTTCGAAATCTGTATTCACGTCTTCAGGTAATGGATTGTATTTCATCTTTAGGCACCAAAGTCTAGGCACTGGACCTTCTGGAACTTTTGGACCATGCTCTAGAGGAGACCGGTACACGCCAGCACACACGCACTCCAGGACAGCAATCTAAGGATAGAAAGGATCTTAAATTCTATTTAATTTTTTAGAAACTGAAGGATACTTACCAATAGAAGACTTGCTTTCATCGTGGCTTGTTAATTGATGCTCTGTTTACACTGTCAATTCTCCGGGAGAGGCAGCTTAAATACCAAACAGAGGTGGAGCTTAGAGAAGAACTCCAATCCATTGTCCAATGACCATGCAGTAAATCACGTCAGGGTCGAGTGATACTCTAAATTTGAAGTTAGTAAACAACTTACGTCAAATATTGTTGTGGGTTTATCCAATGAATTTTATAAATATCAAAAGTTGGTTTTGAGGTGATGAATGTGACTTTCAAAAGCAATGTTGATGGAGAGTGTTACTACTGAAGAAATGCGTAGAATTTCAAGAATGAAATCAAACTATGATGATAACATGAAAAGCGCTTTGTCAGATTTTAAACTACCAAATGTTCTTTTGTCTACCGCTAACGCATAGTTGCTTCGGGGAATATGATAAGACTCATTAATAAAATTCAATCTGATAAGCTACGAACACAAAGCTGTCATTGAAATGCTGCAATATTCTTCCTGTTCATTTGCTTGAACAATATATATAAGAAATCACTTAGATCCGCGCGATTAGTAATCACTATGATGATTATCAAGACTTGGTGCCTGGTAGTAGCAACCAATCACAACCACTATCATCAACAAATCTGATTGGATGACCTAAAGACCTAACTGGATCGAAATTAACTAAGTTGCTGATGAAATTCATCAGGTTGTTCAGATAATTGGTCTAATGACACCAAGTTGACCATTTGTAGGTTCAAGGAGGACATCGAATTAGATTCAAAGTTCTAAACACTTATCAAATCATCAGAATACGGCTCCAGTTCCCAAGTATGAAAGTCGCTCATGTATTTTTGAAGAATTCCAAGATTTGGACCCGGTTCCTCGCTAGGTTCAGTTAGTTTGAACATCCATTTTCTAGGAAAGGTTTTTTCTGGGTTGAAGGGTTAAGAGTAGCTCATCGCAGCTTCATTCGATGGAGGTGCGAGAAGAACGATTGAATAACAGGAAATTCCAACATCGGTAACCAGTTTTGTAAAATTGCTTCAAAGCAAAAAACCCGAGATAAAAAATGCTGCCACAAATACAAAACTTACAAAGCAATCGATATTTTTTTCAAAGCCAGCAATTAAATATGGCGGTAGCAGCCGAATTGACAATCTGCGATAACCAAGCCATTGTCATCGAAACGACTAGAAATTCCAGATTCATCACCACTAGCACTTCCTGGATACTTTTATTGTTTCATCTTTTCTGGCTGCTATAAAAGACCTATGTACTTCAAGTAGCATTCATTTTAGTCGGTGATCATCATGGAGACACTCAAGATTTTAATTTTGGTAACTATAATTTTTTAATACTAATTTTCAAGTTTCTATTATCTACATTCTTTTAGATCATAGCAATCCTGGCTGCTCCATGCCAGTCATTTTGGTGGTACTACGACTACTCGGATTCTGACTACTCATCTTGGTGGCCGTCTTACGATTACGGACGACCTGCACCTACTCATGAACATACTCGTGAAGACATTCATCATGAGAAAAAGTCTGGACCCTGGGATGTTAAAACTGATGTTGTCAAATTAACAGACAAGGATTCAATACCTTTTTACGAGCCTCCTCGAATTGAGTTTAAAATAGATCCATATAACCTATTCAACTCACACATCGATGTCACGATACCAATGGAAAAGAAAATTGAACAAAAAGAGCAGTTTGTTGATCAACATGCCATTAATAATGAGAAAAGAGTGGATGTCCATGATACAAGACATGACAAAACGTCATCAACAAGAAATAACGATTATTTCTTCAGAATCGGTTAATATGAGAAAATAATTTTACTTTTTAGCAGCGTTCATATGTTTGATATTGAAAAATAGGGAGATTTATGTAAATTTAATTGAAGTAAATTTTTTCTACACTTAAAATACTTTTGTTGTCTGGTGTTAATTTCTCGTGAGATCATCGATATCCATATCCTAGCTAATTAATCTAAGACACCACCCAGTCCCGGTCTAAGATTTTTGATCAATGTCACATGCTTGAATGACATTTAAGTATGTCGTACCAAAAAAATCTATCTAGGTTCGTTTGATGATCTATGGAAATCCACATGACATGTTGCAAAAGGATTTCAAATTTGATTGAAGTCATCAGAATCTCATTTAATCTAACAAATGTTATCTAAGGAGCGTAGAAAAAAATAAACCATAATTTCAGATTAATTGTCAATGTATTTAAACAACGGAAAATAGAAATATATTGCATTCATTAGAGTTTTAGTTCATTCCAATGTTGGTAAATTGTCCTTGAAATCCAGCTTAGTACCGCTCGTGACTGCGATGGTGATCGACGACAGCATTCATGCTGTAAGAAGTCCCGGGCTGGTCTCCTAGCTCAGGGCCGTCGTAGTTTTTGTTGTAAGTAGCTCTCATGTTGTAATTTTAGTAATCGTTCGGAAGACCAGTTTTATCAAATGCCGGAATTGGTGCGGCGGCCAATGGTTTGTCGAAAGGATCTGGTTTAGGAGTAGGTTTAGCAGTAGGGGTAGAGCTGGAACTTCCGAAGCCAATTATGTCACCAATTGGAAAAGGCTTTTCGAACGGATCTGTGTCCCAGGATCTGGGCGCTGGGAAGTTGCCCCAGTTGAATCGGAAGTTAAAAGGTCCCCAGGAGAGGTCTCCAGGAAAGAATCCTTGAGGGCCTGGAGTAGGAGTTTGTCCCATACCGGGACCTAGATTAGGATTCTGTGGTATTGTGTTAGGATTCTGTAAAGTACCGGGACCTAGATCAGGAATCTGTGGTACTGGGTTAGGATTCTGTCCAGTACTGGGACCTTGATTAGGATTCAATGATCCTGGATTAGGATTTAGTCTAAATCTGGGAGCTTGATTTGGATTCAGTGATCCTGGGTTAGGATTTAGTCTAAATCTGGGACTTTGATTTGGATTCAGTGATCCTGGGTTAGGAGTTAATCTAATACCGGGACCTTGGTTAGGATTCAGTGATTCTGGGTTAGGAGTTAGTCTAATACTGGGACCTTGATAAGGATTCAGTGATCCTGGGCTAGGAATTTGAACGATACTGGGGTCTTGATTAGGATTCAGTGGATCGCCACCCTGATTAGACACTTGTCTCTGTCTCGGAGCAGAGTAGGTTTGATAGCTCTTCTGAATGTTCCAGCCATTATCACCATATTGTCGTTGATTATAGTTGGAATATGGGTTTCCATTCGGTTTGCAAAGCAAACCTGGAGCAAAAACTGTTACTACCTACATAATCAATTGTTAATCATTAATTACAGAACTGTTTTCATTATCATTTAAAATGAACAAAATACTCACCAAAAATAACGCCACTTTCATCATCGCGCGTTTCAATGATGACTGTAGCAGCAGCAGCTCTATTTGGCTTTTTGTACTCAATTGAATAAGAATCACAAAGACTAACTTGGAATTTCCAATATTTTAAATAATTTTACTTTTTAGCAGCGTTCATATGTTTGATATTGAAAAATAGGGAGATTTATGTAAATTTAATTGAAGTAAATTTTTTCTACACTTAAAATACTTTTGTTGTCTGGTGTTAATTTCTCGTGAGATCATCGATATCCATATCCTAGCTAATTAATCTAAGACACCACCCAGTCCCGGTCTAAGATTTTTGATCAATGTCACATGCTTGAATGACATTTAAGTATGTCGTACCAAAAAAATCTATCTAGGTTCGTTTGATGATCTATGGAAATCCACATGACATGTTGCAAAAGGATTTCAAATTTGATTGAAGTCATCAGAATCTCATTTAATCTAACAAATGTTATCTAAGGAGCGTAGAAAAAAATAAACCATAATTTCAGATTAATTGTCAATGTATTTAAACAACGGAAAATAGAAATATATTGCATTCATTAGAGTTTTAGTTCATTCCAATGTTGGTAAATTGTCCTTGAAATCCAGCTTAGTACCGCTCGTGACTGCGATGGTGATCGACGACAGCATTCATGCTGTAAGAAGTCCCGGGCTGGTCTCCTAGCTCAGGGCCGTCGTAGTTTTTGTTGTAAGTAGCTCTCATGTTGTAATTTTAGTAATCGTTCGGAAGACCAGTTTTATCAAATGCCGGAATTGGTGCGGCGGCCAATGGTTTGTCGAAAGGATCTGGTTTAGGAGTAGGTTTAGCAGTAGGGGTAGAGCTGGAACTTCCGAAGCCAATTATGTCACCAATTGGAAAAGGCTTTTCGAACGGATCTGTGTCCCAGGATCTGGGCGCTGGGAAGTTGCCCCAGTTGAATCGGAAGTTAAAAGGTCCCCAGGAGAGGTCTCCAGGAAAGAATCCTTGAGGGCCTGGAGTAGGAGTTTGTCCCATACCGGGACCTAGATTAGGATTCTGTGGTATTGTGTTAGGATTCTGTAAAGTACCGGGACCTAGATCAGGAATCTGTGGTACTGGGTTAGGATTCTGTCCAGTACTGGGACCTTGATTAGGATTCAATGATCCTGGATTAGGATTTAGTCTAAATCTGGGAGCTTGATTTGGATTCAGTGATCCTGGGTTAGGATTTAGTCTAAATCTGGGACTTTGATTTGGATTCAGTGATCCTGGGTTAGGAGTTAATCTAATACCGGGACCTTGGTTAGGATTCAGTGATTCTGGGTTAGGAGTTAGTCTAATACTGGGACCTTGATAAGGATTCAGTGATCCTGGGCTAGGAATTTGAACGATACTGGGGTCTTGATTAGGATTCAGTGGATCGCCACCCTGATTAGACACTTGTCTCTGTCTCGGAGCAGAGTAGGTTTGATAGCTCTTCTGAATGTTCCAGCCATTATCACCATATTGTCGTTGATTATAGTTGGAATATGGGTTTCCATTCGGTTTGCAAAGCAAACCTGGAGCAAAAACTGTTACTACCTACATAATCAATTGTTAATCATTAATTACAGAACTGTTTTCATTATCATTTAAAATGAACAAAATACTCACCAAAAATAACGCCACTTTCATCATCGCGCGTTTCAATGATGACTGTAGCAGCAGCAGCTCTATTTGGCTTTTTGTACTCAATTGAATAAGAATCACAAAGACTAACTTGGAATTTCCAATATTTTTGCCATTGTCTTGTTATCCCTGCTCCGTCATCAAAAAATCCCAAATAAAATAAGACAAAGAACTTGAGACAAAGGCACCAAGTGATTAGTGTAATTATCAAAAAACGCGCTGAAAAAAACCCAATATATTTTTTTACAAAGCATTACCTACTTATCAGCGAAAATTGATGAACTTCGTACGAATCTGATGAGTGCTCTTTTGTCCCGGGGTTTTTTTTACTGAAAATGATTCAAATCCCCACCAACGAACTGCATTCCTTTTTTACTTTAGCATCATCATTGTATAAAGCAGTGGTCATCTATTCTCAGTACAGTATCTATCTTTCATCAACATGAAGACGTACCTCTTTCTATTGGTAAGTGTTTGATCAGCATACAACGTAATCATTAGCTTACCTTGGTATGTTAGTTTGCAGCTGTCGTGACGGGATCCAGGGCTCAACCCTTCAACCCAGAACAAACTCCAACAAAATGGATCTTCGAACTGGTGGAACATACCGAGGAACCGGTTCCAAACCTTCTGTATCTTCTGGACGATATAAGTGACTCTCACACTTGGGAACTCAAGCCGTATTTTAATGACTCGATGGATGCTTGGGACTATGAGATCAAGGTTCCAACAACCTGGACAATAGACGCGACGAAGAATGTTGAAGTTTTAGAAATCGAGAATGGAGCCAGCATGGAGTTCTTCCTTGAACCTACAAATGGTGAGCTAGGAGTCATGAGAGCTTCTCGCAATGTTCCGCCTTTGCCGCTTAAAGCTTCAGCTGTTCTGGAGTTAGACCCTAGGGATCCAGTTACTTTGAAGCAGGAAAATGGAAAAGTGTCTTTAGCGTTCAGCGTTCGAAAAGTGTAAAATTATGAATATAAATTGCAAGCTTTAATAAAGTTTTTTAGAAATAAAATTTGAAATTATTCACGCCCACTGTTTATTGTTTCACGAGATCTATAACATGTAAGTTGATCTAAGCACACTGGAACTGTTTAAAATTTGGAATTTCAAGGTCACAAATAATGGAAACACAGAATAGCTGCAAAAATATATTTATTGAATATATCTTGACCAATACAGTAGAAATAATAAAAGTAAATATTACCATCACCATTCAGAAACTTGTTTAAGCACTAGCTTCTTGCAAAATGAGATAGATTAATTTAGAAATTAAAAATATCAAATAGATAATGGTTTATTCTCCTCTAAAGGTTAAAAATATTCACAGAAATCATTATTAATATTGTGACTGATAGTGGTTAGGGTATTTGTTGGAATTCCTCATGTTGTTATTTAGATAATTTTGGGAGGGTTGACTGTAGAAATTTCTAGTTTCTTGGGTTTGATACTGGTGATAGGGATGATTGTTGGAACTTTTGATTCCCTGGTTTTGATAATTGTGGTAGGGGTGATTGTTGAAATTTGGAACTTGCTGGGTTGAATAATGATGGAAGGGGTGATTGTTAAAATATCCAGTTCTGTCGTTTAGAACTGGAAAATTTTCAAAATACGGAAAATGTGGTGGAAATTGAGGAATTTGAAATGCTGGAGGTCTTGGAATGTATATAGAAGGAATTTCGGGGATGAGCGAGTGACGGAATTCCGGAATTGCAGGAATACGAGAAAATATTGGTGGAAACGGTGGAAACACTCTAATGACTGGTGGTATTGATTGAAACGGTGCTTGATTGTGATTAAGCAGATCCACGTTGTACTTAGCATAAGGCGGAATCACTGAGTCAGAATTGCTGTCATTGTTATCTCCTGATGAGACAGTTGGTTTAGGTTCAGTACGTCGAAGTTTAGGTTTATTGTCATCATTGCTCTTAGGCTTTGTAAAGTCAGGCTCAGCAACATCAGCAGGAATGTTGAACGTTTCGGAAAGGGGATTGATAAATTTGGCTTCTTCTTCTTTGGTAAGTTCAGCTATCCGATGGGATCGATGTTTTTTGATGTCAATAGGAGATTGAGTTGTCACGTCATCATTCTTCGGAATCATTGAAGATTCAGATTCACTCACGTTATTTTTTGGAAGTACTGGAGATTCGGATTTGTTTCCATCATCAATTGAAGTAGTTGAAGGAATTGGTGTGTTTTCATTATCAGTTGGAGGAATCTTAGGTGATGTTTCTGTATCATCATCAACTAGAGCAATTGAAGGAGTTGGTTCCTTTTCATCACCAACGGAAGTAACTGGAAGCGTAGGTTCACTTTTATCATTAACTGGAGTAACGTTAGATGACATTCCAGTATCATCATTAACTAGAACAACTGAAGGAGTCGTCGTCGTTTTATCATCAACAGAAGTCACTGGAAGTTTAGATTCACTTTCATTGTCAACTGAAGTAACTTTAGATGATGTATCATTTCCACCACCAAGAGGAGGAGGATGATGTGTAACTGTAGTTGTAGGTTGATTTTCATTATCAACTAAAATAACAGAAGGACTGAGCTTATTTTCATCAATTAAGTCATTGAGATTGTCCAACTTCAGCACGTTAGGCAATTCAGTAGCTCCATCAACATCTTCATCACCATTTCCAGTAGTAGATTGACCTTCAAGTTCGTCGTCGAAGTTCAAGGCTTTTCGGAGAGTGTTGATTTCATTTTCAGACTCTTGTTTATCATCTTCGTCGTCTTCTAGTACCAATGGTCGGTGGGTCACAATTTCGTTTAGAGATTCGAATAAGTCAAGGTCAAATTTAGAGATATCTTGAGGCTTGATTACAGTAGACTTGCATTGTGAAATTAGCAAGATTGCTAGCAGCTACGGAAATAAAATAAAATTTCACATTTTTCTTAATTTTATAAAGCTTCCGTTGTTATTAATTGAATAAATAGAATTTGTGGTAGAATAATTATTAATATTACTCTTCTAATTTATAGTGGACTATAAAGACATTTTTAGAAAGAAGAAATAATATTAGAATGAAATATGTTAACACTTACCGATATAATTGATTTAAACTTCATCTTTGTCTACGTGGAACTGATAAAAGTAAAATAATTCTTGGTTTTATAAGAGAATAATCGAAAAAAACAAAGCTATTAATTGTCTTTGTGACGTATTGACAATAAATTCTTTAGTGGGTCGTAAATTATAAGGCTTATTGAAAAAAAAAACTGTTATGAAGTGTGTTTTAATTAACAGAATTCCCAATTACAGTTCTTTGTTCTGGATAGAAGATATCGAAACACTTGTGTCATTATTCGTTATCACCTTTGAGTTTTTTCTAAACTCATAATTAAAACAATTAATTGTATACACTGAAACCTAGGAAATAAATTTATTAGTATTAGCATCTATGATTGCTGGTAAATCGATCAATATTGGATAATACTGAATGATTTATAGGTTATAAATCACTGATTAGTATTGATATCAGTCAGCGCCATCAGTATCAGTATTAAAAGTAGTGATTACTGATCAGAGTAAGTATCAGTATAAGTTATTATCATGAATTATCATAGTTATTTGATGTTAATTAGTTATCACTGACCAGTGTCAGTGTCAGTGTCAGTCCACTGATACTGATTGGCTATAGCGATATCAATAATTGTTAATCGACTAATCAGTATCAGTGATTAATAATCAGGTCATCAGAATCTGTCAATACTGATCAGAAAAGTGTCTTTAGCGTTCAGCGTTCGAAAAGTGTAAAATTATGAATATAAATTGCAAGCTTTAATAAAGTTTTTTAGAAATAAAATTTGAAATTATTCACGCCCACTGTTTATTGTTTCACGAGATCTATAACATGTAAGTTGATCTAAGCACACTGGAACTGTTTAAAATTTGGAATTTCAAGGTCACAAATAATGGAAACACAGAATAGCTGCAAAAATATATTTATTGAATATATCTTGACCAATACAGTAGAAATAATAAAAGTAAATATTACCATCACCATTCAGAAACTTGTTTAAGCACTAGCTTCTTGCAAAATGAGATAGATTAATTTAGAAATTAAAAATATCAAATAGATAATGGTTTATTCTCCTCTAAAGGTTAAAAATATTCACAGAAATCATTATTAATATTGTGACTGATAGTGGTTAGGGTATTTGTTGGAATTCCTCATGTTGTTATTTAGATAATTTTGGGAGGGTTGACTGTAGAAATTTCTAGTTTCTTGGGTTTGATACTGGTGATAGGGATGATTGTTGGAACTTTTGATTCCCTGGTTTTGATAATTGTGGTAGGGGTGATTGTTGAAATTTGGAACTTGCTGGGTTGAATAATGATGGAAGGGGTGATTGTTAAAATATCCAGTTCTGTCGTTTAGAACTGGAAAATTTTCAAAATACGGAAAATGTGGTGGAAATTGAGGAATTTGAAATGCTGGAGGTCTTGGAATGTATATAGAAGGAATTTCGGGGATGAGCGAGTGACGGAATTCCGGAATTGCAGGAATACGAGAAAATATTGGTGGAAACGGTGGAAACACTCTAATGACTGGTGGTATTGATTGAAACGGTGCTTGATTGTGATTAAGCAGATCCACGTTGTACTTAGCATAAGGCGGAATCACTGAGTCAGAATTGCTGTCATTGTTATCTCCTGATGAGACAGTTGGTTTAGGTTCAGTACGTCGAAGTTTAGGTTTATTGTCATCATTGCTCTTAGGCTTTGTAAAGTCAGGCTCAGCAACATCAGCAGGAATGTTGAACGTTTCGGAAAGGGGATTGATAAATTTGGCTTCTTCTTCTTTGGTAAGTTCAGCTATCCGATGGGATCGATGTTTTTTGATGTCAATAGGAGATTGAGTTGTCACGTCATCATTCTTCGGAATCATTGAAGATTCAGATTCACTCACGTTATTTTTTGGAAGTACTGGAGATTCGGATTTGTTTCCATCATCAATTGAAGTAGTTGAAGGAATTGGTGTGTTTTCATTATCAGTTGGAGGAATCTTAGGTGATGTTTCTGTATCATCATCAACTAGAGCAATTGAAGGAGTTGGTTCCTTTTCATCACCAACGGAAGTAACTGGAAGCGTAGGTTCACTTTTATCATTAACTGGAGTAACGTTAGATGACATTCCAGTATCATCATTAACTAGAACAACTGAAGGAGTCGTCGTCGTTTTATCATCAACAGAAGTCACTGGAAGTTTAGATTCACTTTCATTGTCAACTGAAGTAACTTTAGATGATGTATCATTTCCACCACCAAGAGGAGGAGGATGATGTGTAACTGTAGTTGTAGGTTGATTTTCATTATCAACTAAAATAACAGAAGGACTGAGCTTATTTTCATCAATTAAGTCATTGAGATTGTCCAACTTCAGCACGTTAGGCAATTCAGTAGCTCCATCAACATCTTCATCACCATTTCCAGTAGTAGATTGACCTTCAAGTTCGTCGTCGAAGTTCAAGGCTTTTCGGAGAGTGTTGATTTCATTTTCAGACTCTTGTTTATCATCTTCGTCGTCTTCTAGTACCAATGGTCGGTGGGTCACAATTTCGTTTAGAGATTCGAATAAGTCAAGGTCAAATTTAGAGATATCTTGAGGCTTGATTACAGTAGACTTGCATTGTGAAATTAGCAAGATTGCTAGCAGCTACGGAAATAAAATAAAATTTCACATTTTTCTTAATTTTATAAAGCTTCCGTTGTTATTAATTGAATAAATAGAATTTGTGGTAGAATAATTATTAA
The DNA here is from genome assembly GCA_000956155.1 of Cotesia vestalis. Lineage (NCBI taxonomy): Eukaryota > Metazoa > Arthropoda > Insecta > Hymenoptera > Braconidae > Cotesia > Cotesia vestalis. Next base: position 19,472 of record JZSA01002081.1, read on the forward strand.
TATTACTCTTCTAATTTATAGTGGACTATAAAGACATTTTTAGAAAGAAGAAATAATATTAGAATGAAATATGTTAACACTTACCGATATAATTGATTTAAACTTCATCTTTGTCTACGTGGAACTGATAAAAGTAAAATAATTCTTGGTTTTATAAGAGAATAATCGAAAAAAACAAAGCTATTAATTGTCTTTGTGACGTATTGACAATAAATTCTTTAGTGGGTCGTAAATTATAAGGCTTATTGAAAAAAAAAACTGTTATGAAGTGTGTTTTAATTAACAGAATTCCCAATTACAGTTCTTTGTTCTGGATAGAAGATATCGAAACACTTGTGTCATTATTCGTTATCACCTTTGAGTTTTTTCTAAACTCATAATTAAAACAATTAATTGTATACACTGAAACCTAGGAAATAAATTTACTATTTCATATGGAGCCACATTGAAAAAAAATTTTTTTTTTTAATTTACCAGTTACTTAATTCATTATTGCGACAAAAAAGAGTTTTTGCACGCCTCATAAGCTTCTGATTTTTTTTCACATTTAAAAATGAATTCTTTGATTTCTTGAGCTGGGTCATGAATAAATTCGATTGTAAACAAAAAGATTAGATTTTCTGATTTTTGTTTCATTTCTGGTAATCATTAGTATTGTTAATACCTTCAAAGAAGAATTAAAAACCCAGCAATTATCAATTAACTTCCGACTTTGGTAATTAATAATGATTCAGCACAACCTACGTCATTAATTAACAAAAATTGATAGCGTATCCACAATAGTTCAAAACCAAAGTTCATATTTCAGTTACTGGGGTGATTGATATAAAAAGTGCTGGTGGATTATTTTAAGCAGTAGTCGTTCTAACGCATCAAGATGAAGTTCCAGCTCTTGTTCTTGGTAAGTTTTTTATCTCTAAAATTATTGTAGAAGTATAATCTTGTTTCTTCCTGCAGTTAGTTGCTTTGTTCGCAACATCTTCGCATTGCTACTATGGGTATCAATTCCCTCCGCTAGGTGGGTCAGCCTCTCCAGCAGGACCGCCTGGACAGTGGAACATTCAACAATCTTACGAAAACTACAACAACAACCCCGGAAACCCCGGAAACCAGTTCTCTGGTTTCATCAACAATCCTTTCTACAATCCAAGTATTCCGAGAGATCCAAAAGTTCCAGAAAAGAAATCATACCAGAATTACAATATGGAAGCGAACTACCATGTGAGCTCCGAGGATGACCCGAATCTGAACAAGGATCCGTTCAAATCGTATGAGACGAATGTTCAAGTCTCTCATTATAAGAACAATCAAGCTTATTCGTATGGGGAAAAATAGTATGGATTCGGGAGTTAGGATTGAATAGTTACTGAAGGGAAGTTTTATGATATTTAGTGTTGATCTGTTGTTTGTACTTGATGTAACTTGAAATTTAGTTCGTAATAAACTGAAGCATTTACCTGATTTTTTTGTTACCAGCGTTTTTCTTTGTAATTAGCAATTAATGTTGGTATCAGTGATTCATGATCAGGTGATCAGTATCAGCGATTATTGATCAGGTGATCTATATTAGTGATTAATGATCAGGTAATCAGGATCGGTGATTACTTAATCAGTGATCAGTGATCAGTATCAGAATTAGTATTAGTGACAATTATTGTCCCGAATAATCAGTATCAATCAATATTGAACAATTTTTCCAACAAAACTCACTAATCAGTATCAGTCAATACTGATCACTGATCAGTCAGTAATTAGTATTAGCATCTATGATTGCTGGTAAATCGATCAATATTGGATAATACTGAATGATTTATAGGTTATAAATCACTGATTAGTATTGATATCAGTCAGCGCCATCAGTATCAGTATTAAAAGTAGTGATTACTGATCAGAGTAAGTATCAGTATAAGTTATTATCATGAATTATCATAGTTATTTGATGTTAATTAGTTATCACTGACCAGTGTCAGTGTCAGTGTCAGTCCACTGATACTGATTGGCTATAGCGATATCAATAATTGTTAATCGACTAATCAGTATCAGTGATTAATAATCAGGTCATCAGAATCTGTCAATACTGATCAGTATCAGTGGAAAATTTATAATATTCCACAGAAAATTTTATTTGGTTAATAACAACACCTTTAACATAAAAAACAAAGTAATTAACTGTATTAATGACTAACGCATTCCATTAATTGATAAAGCTTGGTAATTTCTATTCTAATTTTAATTTTAATGCTGGTTTTTAAGCAATAAAATTTTTATTTTCAAACTAGAAAAATTGTAAAATTCAAAATAAATTATGACGGAAAAATATTTCAAATAAATCTTAAAAAAAAAATACTTTCAAATTTTCTGAAGTAAAAAACTTAGCTGAAGGTAAGTGAGTAATTACTTATGAGTCATGTCAGATTAAAAATAATTTTTTTATGATAAGAACATTAACGACCGGTTGTTAAAAAATTTATCTATTAATGTGATATATCTACGTTGTTTTTCAAGTAAAAAAAATTAGATTGATTCACACCATGCGGTTGAGCATACTGGTAAGTAATACAACTAATCTGCTATTGTGGTTATTTAATTAAATTATACGGTATAAATTATAATTTTCTAGATTTTGACAATAGCGATCATAAGCTTGGGGCTTATCGACGCTCAAATTCCCCAAAATGACCAACCATTTGCCTGGACAAGCCAGTACAACTTCCAAGCTCAAGCTGTAACTCCTTACGAAGACATCCAAAGTCCCGTCGAAGATCGCGACAATATTGATGCTGTCACTTCTAACCAGAACCTTGAGAATTTTCAAATGAGACCTGTAACTGCGTAAGGTTGCAAAAGCTTCAACTTGGAGCATTGATATGAATAAAAATAATTACGATAACTTCAATAAATAAATCATTTTATAAAATTATAATATCTTTGAATCATTTCACTGAAAAAAAAAAAAAAATTTGTACCCCACTACTGTAATTGGTATTGTCTACACACGTGATATGGCGCCAGTAACTCCTCCCACTAATTTCCTCCGAATGAAATAATAAATCCCGATCAAAGACTACCGATATTAAATAAAAATAATAATAATCAGAAACAAAATAACAAACAGAATCTCGATTGGACTATGGACACTATAATTATCCTCCCAAGGTAATCATGGGCAGATAATTCCAGTGAGCATCCATACAAGATATTATACCGCAAGTTGAGCCACCGTGTTCCGCAAAATTAGTATTTCCATTACCGGCTACTGTACAGGATCAAGTATAAGTAATGAGTTACTTTTTTCAATCAAATACTCGAAAAGAAGAGGAGATGCCCGGGGAGGGACCACCTACACCTGTCCGAACAAATTTTAGTCTTGTGTACGCTCAAGATTTATAGACTGTTTCGATGCAGGTGTAGATAGAACTCACCTGGGTCAGAGTATTAATTTGATTTATTTCAGAGAATTCTTAAGTGAATCGTCTGATTGAAAAATACTTTCGTTATCATCAGAATCTGTCAATACTGATCAGTATCAGTGGAAAATTTATAATATTCCACAGAAAATTTTATTTGGTTAATAACAACACCTTTAACATAAAAAACAAAGTAATTAACTGTATTAATGACTAACGCATTCCATTAATTAATTAATTGATAAAGCTTGGTAATTTCTATTCTAATTTTAATTTTAATGCTGGTTTTTAAGCAATAAAATTTTTATTTTCAAACTAGAAAAATTGTAAAATTCAAAATAAATTATGACGGAAAAATATTTCAAATAAATCTTAAAAAAAAAATACTTTCAAATTTTCTGAAGTAAAAAACTTAGCTGAAGGTAAGTGAGTAATTACTTATGAGTCATGTCAGATTAAAAATAATTTTTTTATGATAAGAACATTAACGACCGGTTGTTAAAAAATTTATCTATTAATGTGATATATCTACGTTGTTTTTCAAGTAAAAAAAATTAGATTGATTCACACCATGCGGTTGAGCATACTGGTAAGTAATAAAACTAATCTGCTATTGTGGTTATTTAATTAAATTATACGGTATAAATTATAATTTTCTAGATTTTGACAATAGCGATCATAAGCTTGGGGCTTATCGACGCTCAAATTCCCCAAAATGACCAACCATTTGCCTGGACAAGCCAGTACAACTTCCAAGCTCAAGCTGTAACTCCTTACGAAGACATCCAAAGTCCCGTCGAAGATCGCGACAATATTGATGCTGTCACTTCTAACCAGAACTTTGAGAATTTTCAAATGAGACCTGTAACTGCGTAAGGTTGCAAAAGCTTCAACTTGGAGCATTGATATGAATAAAAATAATTACGATAACTTCAATAAATAAATCATTTTATAAAATTATAATATCTTTGAATCATTTCACTGAAAAAAAAAAAAAAATTTGTACCCCACTACTGTAATTGGTATTGTCTACACACGTGATATGGCGCCAGTAACTCCTCCCACTAATTTCCTCCGAATGAAATAATAAATCCCGATCAAAGACTACCGATATTAAATAAAAATAATAATAATCAGAAACAAAATAACAAACAGAATCTCGATTGGACTATGGACACTATAATTATCCTCCCAAGGTAATCATGGGCAGATAATTCCAGTGAGCATCCATACAAGATATTATACCGCAAGTTGAGCCACCGTGTTCCGCAAAATTAGTATTTCCATTACCGGCTACTGTACAGGATCAAGTATAAGTAATGAGTTACTTTTTTCAATCAAATACTCGAAAAGAAGAGGAGATGCCCGGGGAGGGACCACCTACACCTGTCCGAACAAATTTTAGTCTTGTGTACGCTCAAGATTTATAGACTGTTTCGATGCAGGTGTAGATAGAACTCACCTGGGTCAGAGTATTAATTTGATTTATTTCAGAGAATTCTTAAGTGAATCGTCTGATTGAAAAATACTTTCGTTATAGTAACAAAGTGATTTTGTTGCCAAAAATAGCCAAGAAGCTTTTCTCCAAAATTGTCATTAAAGTTATCATTTACAATTTTGTTTATTGTAACAATTAAAAAATCCTGGATATGGTTAACTCTGCAGGCTATCCCTAGTGGAAATAATCGAGTTTTCACTCGATATAAACCAGTAACTGGCCAGTGATATCGAGTAAAAACTCGAAATCGCGCCATCTACAACTAAATCATAAACATTGGTCACACTGACACTGTACCTTTACGAGTGTGTGTGTCTGTTTATTTTTCTCTATTAACCTGTACGCATTATTCTTGTAAAAAATGTTCAAAAACAGTCTAAATAAATAAAAATTCGTGTATATTAACGTGTAAATAATTTTCAATATATATTACAAAATAGATGCAGTAAAAAAATTTGACACAATAAATGAATTGCGAATGTGGGCAATAAAAACAAATATTGCAGATTGTTATTTAGACGAGTTGTTGTTAAAAATTTTACAAGCTGGAGTTTTTCCAGAGTTACCAATAACTGCAAAAACATTTTTAAATAAATGTAGTGTATCTCTTAAAATTGAAAAAAAAAATAGTTGAAAAAAAAAAGCATCCTAATATCTATATGGGTCATTCCATGTCAAATTGATAGATTTTTTACCTGACCCCCTTCAATTTCGCTAAAGATTTTTTATCTTCTTCTACCCCCCGAAAGACACTTTTCAGAATTTTTCCAAATTTTTTTTCCCGACTCAAAAAAGTTACGAATTTAAAAAAAAAACTGCTCTTTTTTTTTAATGCTAGAATTTTTTCAAAAATTGACCGTTTGTGACCATTTTTTCAACTAATTCTGTAATGATCCCTGGCAATTTAAAGATGTACCGAAAATGGATTCTAATTTTTTATTTATTGTTAAAAAAAAAATTTTTTTTTAATCTTGGCCTACTTTATATAACTTGCTATGAAATTTTTTTGATTTCCTCGTATAACCTCAAAAGTTGAAGAATCAAATTTATTGTTGAATTTTAAGTGATTATCTATCAAAAAACCGTTATTTTTTTCCGAAAAGTAAAAAAAAAGAAAGAAAATTTGTACCCTTAAATAAATTATTGGTTTTATCTTAACATCTTCAAATAAATAAAAAAAAAAAAAAAAACAATTTTTTGGTATAAATTTAAATCATATTATTTTACATTAAACATTTTACTTGATTCTAATATTTAATATTACTTCGATTTTTTTTATTTTTTCTTACTTGATGATTGCCTTCTTTTCTTCATTGTACTGTGATTTAAATACTTTTCTGAAGAAGAAAACATCTTTACTTCCAATCTTCCAACGGCAAAATTTTATAAATTTTTTTGTATCGTTGGTATTGTTTTCACATTTGTAAATCGATCTTCTAATTTTTCTTTCATCGAATTATAGACTTCAATTGTTGAGAACCGAATATTCAATTTTACCAAATTTTTTATACCCATTTGAACAATTATTTCGATGTTAATATTTGCTGATCAGATTATTAAATGATTAATTCCTGCCCGGCAACAGTTGCATTGGTCTGAGATTGTCTAGTTTTGGTTGGCTCAACAGGCATTGAAACTCACATTTTCAATGCAGGTTATATGAAATAGTATATTGTGTGACTAAGGATGAAACAAAACGATTTCAGATCAGAGTGAAGTTGCGTGTCCGAGCGAAGCCCCTCAAGGGCTGGCTCCACTCGGTCTGAAATCGTGTTTCATCCCGCGTCACATATTATATTTATCACATAAATTCGATTAAAAATGCTAGATTTAATGTCTAGAGCCAACCAGAACTGAATAATTTCAGATAAATAGCCAAAATACAATTTTTCTTTATACATCGGTTGAAAGTACGCATCTTTTGCACCTGCTTTGAGGCAGAAAGTTAACGATTCGTGCATTGATAAAGCTGAACATTCGCCCTCTACAATAGCGGAAGCAAAAAAGCTTTCGTTATCCTGACTGATATTAGTCTTTTGTTACTAACTATGTCTTATTTACGCTGATTATTTACGATTGATAGTAAAATCATGTTATTTATTTTCCTTATACACATCTGGACAGCTTAATTTTTTAACCACGCGCCACCTGCTAGAATCTATTGATACTAAGCATATTTTAGTCCACGAATTTACAATTGGAATCTTTAAGTATTCTTAGTTTCTAATAGATGGCGTATTATTAGAAAATTCTTTCCTGCCTAGAAAGTTAATTTATATATGTGATAGTATAAATCGAATACCGATTCGATTCACTCTTTGAGTCGTATCTGTTTCCAACAGCAAGTGTACTTTATTTGCTGTTGATGTTTTGACTTGCTCAACTATGAGCGATTTGATGTGCATTGAAGTATTTTCGCAATGAAAATATGATTTAAAAAAAAAAATTTTTACAAAATATGCATTAATTCTTTTTTATATTTTAATTTTTAATTTTCTCCAGTTCTGATAAGTGAATTTTTTTAAAAGAAATAATTTCTTTTTTTACTGTTAAACTGCATAAATTTTCTCAACTCTTAATAACCCTTTGGCAAAATCTAGATTCGCTAGAAAATGATTTATTTATAACAACGATAAATTGATATCATTATTTCAAGAAATAGAAGTTATTGATATTACTTCATAATATCTCTGAAAAAGTCTAATTCTTTCACATTCGAAATTTTGTCAACCGTTTTGAATAAGTCTGATTCAGTGTTCTTGCAGAGTCCGAAATTTATGTTAAATAATAACTTAAAATAACAACATCTGCTTTTATTTAACTTACCGACTCTTATTATAACATTTTCAGAGAGATTCAGACTGGTGGCATTCTGATTCAGAGTCCCACAATAATGATTCAGACTACTGACAGAGAATTGTATTTCCACCAGGGTTTTAATTCTTCCATGTAAAGAATCAATTGTAGCATTTGAATCCCTAGTAGAAATAAAATCGAGTTTTTATCCAGAAACTGGCCAGTTTGACTAGACTTAAACCAGTAACTGGCCAGTGTAATGTCGAGATTCTGTCAAGTAACTGGCCAGTTTTACTAGAGATCTAACAAAACATGGCGGCCTTAGTGAAACTGTCAATTTAGAATTTTGAGGATATCAGGGGTTATTAAAATTGTCAGATAAAATAAAAATGATGTTTAATAAACGAAATGATTTAAAAGTTTCATTTATATTTATATTATATAATAGATAACATCATTAGACTAATAGACTAATAATAATAAATCTAACAATGAAATAATAAAATAATTATTTTTAATTGGAGATAATTAAAAAAATATTCATTTAGTTTTTCGTTTTAAATGAATTTATTCCATCCATATTAAATTGTCAAAATATTAAGTTTTGTTTATGAACACTTGGATTAATAATTGCTGTAAGATGATCTTCTATCAACACCGAAGTAAACGAATTAACTCATTATAAGTTCATCAGCATTTGGCATTTTTTCAATTTTAAGAGATACACTACATTTATTTAAAAATGTTTTTGCAGTTATTGGTAACTCTGGAAAAACTCCAGCTTGTAAAATTTTTAACAACAACTCGTCTAAATAACAATCTGCAATATTTGTTTTTATTGCCCACATTCGCAATTCATTTATTGTGTCAAATTTTTTTACTGCATCTATTTTGTAATATATATTGAAAATTATTTACACGTTAATATTCACGAATTTTTATTTATTTAGACTGTTTTTTAACATTTTTTACAATAATAGTGCATACAGGTTAATAGAGAAAAATAAACAGACGCACACACTCGTGAAGGTGCAGTGTCAGTGTGACCAATGTTTATGATTTAGTTGTAGATGGCGCGATTTCGAGTTTTTACTCGATATCACTGGCCAGTTACTGGTTTATATCGAGTGAAAACTCGATTATTTCTCCTAGGGATCCGAGGTAAACTTCTGCGAAAATTTATTAGTTTTGTACTGTAAATTTTTTCATAATATTCTCCCTGAGCAGGGATCGCCTACAGGTCAACCATATCGATTTGAACGGCGATCACTCAGAGGATAGAAACAAATGCTGGCCAAATAAACGAAACAATAAAAGCACCTTTAAGTGTTTGTTTGTCGTCAAAGAAGGCAAATGTTTGGATTAAAAGGCGGGTATTTTGAGATGAACCGGACCGGATATTGCTCTTAAGACCAGGAGGGGTATTAAGCCCCTTGCTGGCCTTATATCCTCGTGACTAGACAAACAAATAGCAATGTTGTGTAGTGTATGTGTAAAAGGACAAATCGTTAGCGATAAATTAACCGACGGTGTCGGTGTCGCTGTCGTCTCACCCGAGTAAGAAACACAAGTTACCCGCCAAGACATTTTGTGATCGAAGATAAACCAGTAGATGCCTTTGCTTGTATACATACTGAGCTGGATGGAGCCAACCTCGGGTACTGGGACTTGCTGCTGGGGACAATGCATGTAAGACGGATGTTTAAACACTGGGAACTATTGTCGAGGTATTTAACGGGCGATATCAAGAAGAACGGGAGCAAACAACCGAACCGACTATTTGTTCTATAAGGGAGTCAGATATCTTGATAAAGGACTGACGTTCAACTTATCTGATAAATCATACGCTTTTTTGTTAAATATTTGCTCACCATTTTTTTATTCTCAAATTTTCTCTATTGACTTGAACAAATCATATGTTATCATAAAGTCTGGGGTATTAGGTATTTATATTTCGGGTCAAAAAATTTAAGGGGGTATTTTGGTCGATTTTCTTGAAACTACTTTTTTTGAAGTGGTTGACATGATATCTCAAGTTCTACCCAACCGATTTCTTTGAAATTTGACGGGAATCTTTGTTATATATCTCTATATTGCGTCTGCCATGGATTTTGAAAAATTTTAATTTGGAGTATTTTTAAAAAATTCATAAGGTTGAAAAATAATCTAAAAATCGTCCTAAAAAAATCTTAAAATAGTCTTGAAAAAAATCTTAAAAAAGTCGTAAGAAATCTTAAAATAGTCTTGAAAAAAATCTTAAAAAAGTCTTTGAAAAATCTTGAATAAAGTCCTAAAAAATCTTAAAATAGTCTTAAAAAAAATCTTGAAAAAAGTTCTAAAAAATTTATAAATAGTCTTGAAAAAAATCTTGAAATAGTTTAAAAAATAGTCTTGAAAAAAATCTTTAAAAAATCTTAAAATAGTCTTGAAAAAAATCTTAAAAAAAATCCTAAAATATCTTAAATTAGTCTTGAAAAAAATCTTAAAATAGTCTTAAAAAAA
>JZSA01002085.1:0-19712 GCA_000956155.1 Cotesia vestalis
ATTTCTTTTTTCGGTTACTGTAAAAGTAGCAATTAGTCCAACCTCCTATCTCTCTCTCTGCCTAAAACTTCTTTTAAAAAAACCGACTATCAATTTTTACAATAGTTGAATTGTAAAGTTCACAAGCACATATTGTATAATTAGCTCTATAGAATTGGACTTTTTGAGTCTCTCGCTGGTCTTGATTGTTGGATAAAATTTACAATAGTAGATCGTAAAAATTACTAAATCAGAAGTATAGTCCAGTGTTACTATTTTATGAAATAAAAATTACGATAGTAAAATAGTAATTGAGCTTACTATGCAATATTTCTTGCAATAATATTTTACTTCCGACTGAGCAAAAGTTGCTTAATAATTTTCTGGATTCAGCGAATGAACTCTGATGTTCTATGATCACTAAATCGTGTAACTAAGAGAAGGGGAAGGGTCAAGCGAAATGAACTGTCGGTTGTTTAGGCGAACCCAAAGTGAGGGACAAGAGGCCACTGATGCGCGAACACAAATCAATTAGCGAGGGTGCTGCCCGAGGCTTCGGGTGGTTTAAGAACACCGGAAACTACCCTCAGGAATAGTTTGTTCTGATGGAACTTGGTCTTATTCAAACCAAAATTTCAATCGTTTGCCGTTCAGTCAACCTTAGTCTCAGTTGCGGGGCCCAGAAACGGTTGCCTTGATATCCGATTAGCGAGAAAATCTCGAATGATTTAAGCGGGCTCCGGCACTGGGGTCTTGTAATAAATAAAACGGCAAAAGTACTGGTATCTTAAACCAAATTCTCTTAAATTACAAATTTATACCTGACGCCTTTTGTCATAATCTTGATTTTCGGGTTTACTAAAAATAATAAATAAAATAAAACGTTGTTTCTTAAGATACACGAGTCCAACGAGAAAGTTAAGTGTCAGAGCTAAAATTTTAGCCGAGGTGGCCGGATATTTGTCAAGAGCACACGACAACCTCTATAATTTATCTTCCAAAGCCACCAAAATCTAGTTTGGGCACCAAAGCCCCACTATTTTTTTTTTTCATCGATTTTTCTGCAGTTTTGGAATTTAATAATTTTTTTAATTGGGTGAGAAGGTCATCTAAGGACTCGTTTAAAAGCTTGGACTTTGCTCTACAATCTCCATTAAAATTTTTTTTTTTTTATTAGAAAACTTTTAAGACATCGATAAAGAAATTGGGAAATTTTGAGTTTTGTCCAAAAACTATTTTTTTTTAGCGATAACTTTTTTTTAAATTAAGTTAGAAGCTCGTCCAAGGTCTCATTCGAAAGCTTAAACCTTCCTCTACAACTTTCCTTTGAGCGGCTCCTACTTCCGACTTTTAGTTTCCGAGATATCTACAGTTAAAATAAGTCCCAAAGAACAGTCTAAAAAAATGATTAATTTTAGACTCGAAAAAAAATTTAAAGATCTTTTTGATAAAAATTTGATAAATATAAGTATCGATTAATTCGGATGATTGAAATCCCAGCAAAAGTCTCGGAGATATCTTGTAAGATTCCAGAGGTCTGAGGATAAATTCCAGGTATTTAATTACAATTTTATTTTCCTCAGCCCATCGATAAAATATATAAACACATAAATAAATAAATATCAACTCTTAAAGGACTACACAAGCTAGACATAAAAGATATCGGTTTACAGGGGAACAATATTTATGAGGGCCAAAGTCAAATTAGTGGCGTACTGCGTGCACCTTTTGATTAAGTATCTGTTAACTAAAGGTAATACTTAATAAAGTAACGGTGATTTAGTGGGGTCTCTCCTCTAAGATGTAAGGTGGTCTGATACAGGAATAAACTTAGAAGCCGACCAATACCAACCCGATTAAAAAATAAAAATATTTAAATACCAAGGACATAAACCAGAGGTTAAATAAGCGGTACTCAATTTATTTTATTTTATTTTGTTATTTATGTCCTTAAGGACGAGCTAAAATTAAACTCTAGTTCAATGATTTTTTTTACAAGATCAGCTGAAGGGTGGGGGCTCGATTATTTATGTTGATACTCGGATGTACCGCCACTGAGCCTCCATCGTCAATAACCTGATACTGGACACTGCCTTCTTCAGGATCCGAATATCCGATTGCAATTTGTTGGATCTCTTTTTTTTGACTCAGTGGTGCTCAGTTTCTATCTTCGGAATCAATTCTCTGTCAGGAGACAAGAAGTTTGAGTATACGCATGCTGAAATTCATTTTGGGCCCTATGGGACCTAAACGTTGGGCCTTATGGCCTCTATGGACTGATAGTACTTTAATTCATAGATTAATCGCCTGAAAAGTCGAGATTCTAGATTAAATACTGTTTTAGGTCACTTAGGTCATTTGGGTCCGTTGGGCCTTATGGACCATTATTAAATATTTTTTATCTATGTTCAATTCTCGAGTTCAGACACAATTTCTGGGTCTGATAAATAAAAACAATGATTAAATTGAGTCTCATGGGCCTTTTTAGGTCATTTGGGCCTTATGGACCCAATTGAACATTACCTCTGTATTTTAAATATATCTCAAAATTACAAATTTAAGGTTCTGTAAGAATAGTACTTTGGGTTCTTTAGTTCACATGGGCCCGTTGGGTCTTATGGGCCTTATGGGTCCTATAAATTACTGGGACTTATTTATTCATATCAGATTGAAATTTTTGATTGAAGAGTGAAATTTTTTGGACCAATTACAGTTTCAGTTAGTAGGTCATTTGGGACTTATGGGCATTATGGGCCCTAGGGGCCTTACGGACCAGTAGTATTTAATTTTTAGTCTTAAATCCAAATTTTACGTATTTTAGTATGTTTTTTTTATTAGTTTGATTCTGAGGATATTTTTATCTAAATTTGGGCCTTATAAATGTCGTAAGACCTCAAAACAATTCTTAATTTGTAGGTTCAAAAATGGACTATGTAAACGAGTCTGTAATTGAACTAAAGTAATTAACTAATTGATATAACGAACATACCAATCGACAAAGTTAAAACAGATAGAGATAAATATGATTGGAGAAAGGCGGAGGGAGAAGCAAAGCCACAGAGACACTAAGAGAGACCGCAGTAGCAAACACGCGAGTTAGGACCAAATAGAAACCATCGTAGAGATTCATGGCTACTACGGTTCAACTCATTTCAGACACTTGATTTTTAATTTACTTGCTTTGCTTTGTAACTTCCTTTTTTTTTTTTGAAAACTCAATTCAAGTAACTGATATTCTAAATTATTCGCGTTTAATATCATTGGAGTACTAAATATCCTTTTTTGATAAATTTTTTAGAAAAAATATTTTTACATTTTTACAACAGAAATAAAAAATTCAAAATTTTAACAAATTAAATGTCCATTTTGTAATACAAATTGTCCAAACAATTGAACTTAATTATCACTCAACAAAACGGCTAAATTTAAGCAGCTATATTAAATTTAGGCAATAAAAAATTTTATTAGAAATAGCACATTTAAAAATGAGTCAAAGGAACCGAAAATCAAACAATCCAAATAAATCACAAAATAATAACTATCATAACTCTTTATAAAAGTGTAAATCATATTATAGTGCAAGAAATCGGTAAATCTAAAATTATAAAATCAATTTAAATTTCAAGATCACGATAGGTCAAAGATTAATAACTTCTGGATTCAAAATTTGAATCATCATGGAACAAAAAACTAATTACCTTTATTAACGTAACAAGGAATACGAATTTTTAGGTCTTGAATACTTAAAAATTTTTTTTTATAAAAAATTATGAAGCATCTAATCAACGAACTCAATTTAAAAATGATTGTGTAATTAGCACGATTCAAAAAAATTGTATTAAAGATTAAAATTTTTAACGGTACTTAATTACTCAAACTGCTTCTCTATAAATGAGAATCTTGGACTACATCTCGCCATCTATCGGACAACGCCGCAACTAATTAGTCAAAAAATATCCGGAGATAATTTTTGCTTGGTCAGACACAATATCATAATTTTTTTTTCAAATTGAATTTATTGAAAATTATTTCAACAATATTAGAATACATTAAAAATATGGTGTCACATAGATTTTCCTCGGAATTAACTCAACAACAAAACCAGGTGAGTGAGACACTAATTTTTTGTTTTTTTGTTAAGAGAAGGAGACTTTTATTTGAAGGTACTAACAACAATTGGCTTATTTTATTTTTCAATTATTAACAAATTCTTGTGTCCAAGTTCGTCGAAATAAATTTCAAAATTTGAGCCATAATTATTTATGTTTTCCTTACCACAAAGACAATGAAGTTTCTGCAAGTTTTAATTTATTTGATCATCACTTTGTTCAACTTAAAAATGTTACAAAATTTTATATCGTTCAGTATTTAATATTCCACTCTGATCTATAGAAAAAATTAGATAGAAAAATGAAAAAAAAAAGAAGAATAAAATTTTTACAGAACCATTATTACTCATTATTCATTATCCATATACAAATTATGGAAATTTCTTCACTTCTTTATAAATTTACTCAAAATTATTCGCTTATAAAATAATAGAAAAAGTTTTTTTTTGCTCAAAAAAAATATTTAGAAAATAAATTAAATAATTTCTTTAAATTTAATGAAAAAAATTATTTCTGGTGGAAAATTATGATGAAAAAATCAAAAAATTAAATCATTATATCAAATAATATTGTCTAAAAATTTTCTAAAAAGACACATCGATAAATAATTCTAGTCGGTACTTAATTATTAATTCTATCATTCTGCAAGCGGACAATTTAGAACACCATTCGCCACCTAGCGGCAATCACGGAACTATTTATTGAAAATTTCCGAGATTCAAGAGAAGAGAGAGTTTTTTTTTATCATTTAATATTCAGAATAATGTTGAATTTTATGGAACTAAAATTTTATAAATTGATCAATTATGTTCATTTAAATTGTGTGTTTCCTAAAAAAATCAGAAGCGACCATCTGAATAATTTTAATCATAAATTTTTAATAAATAAATTTATGTGACATTAAAAAATATTAAAATTAATTTATTTGAATTCATTCGAATTTTTAACGTCAAAAAAATTGAGTTACTAATTCTTAATAAATATTTATTGAAAATTTTTAATCATGTTCTAAATTATTAAAAAAATAATTCAAGTTCCGGTCCAAGCTACCTAAACTAAAAGTTCCTTTAAAAAAAAGTTTCTTTATATTCTTAGCACGCAGATAAATCAAACGCAACTTACTTATACCGGAATTTGTTGGCATTACTAGCTCAGTAAGTGAATTAAATGTAATGATCGATCCATTGCAACATTGTTAATAATTGGAGTTAATTTTCAATCCAACAACGTTAGCGAAAAATTATAGAACAAAAAACACCAAAATTGTAAACTAGACCTTTACAAATACAAAGAACCTCGCTGCAGAATTAGTAAGACTATGACCGTTAACTATAACATATTTAATCCAAAATTTATCATGTAACTTGAATGAACATCACAGTTCTAATATTTTGTGCAAAATTGTTTAATATTCCTAATAACTTAATTTGAAGAAGAAAAAGATTATTAACAAAAAATTGTTTCCTTAAAATATAGAATAGCATTGATTAATTCCGAGCTGATGTAAATATTTTGTCGACACAAATTCAATAAAAACCTAAATAAATTCAAAATTTTAATGGAGTAATATTTTAAGACTATTAATTTGATTCTATTTTATTATTCTTATCATAATTCAAAAAATAGTTTAATTTGACTTGAGAAAAAAGTGGCTTGATGTCAGAAAGTAAATTTTAAAAAGTACTTAATTACTCAACCTTCTGCTTTGCGAATGGAAAATTTTGAACGCCTTTCGCCATCTATCGGTTGAAACGAAAATATTATTCAAATCGACAAATAAATGTATGGAAACTTTGCTCCGTTCCGTATTTAAGTGTCCAAAAATTTATCGACTAATTAAAAGTAAACCAAATTGATGTAAATATTAAATTAAAGGATTTCTTTATTTTTAGAGTTATTTTTTTTCGTATTCTCATGGAAGTGCAACCTAAATAAGTGATTCAGTCGAGTGTATAACTAAAAAGTTTTTCTTTAAAAATGCATTGATAAAATTCACTTGATTCGTCTATTTAAAAAAGTGAGTATTGATTGTACTTATCATAACCAAAAATTAAATTTCAGAATTCGTTAAGAATTTCATGATAAAATCATCTCAATAGAAGGAATTTTGTTTAATTGAAAATTGAAATTTAAAAATCGCTATAGAAATAATTCCTAACCGACAGGAAGACGGGAAATTTTTTTATACTTCGAAAAAAGCCTGTTCGTAAAGAATAAAAATTTTCTTCAGAGCATCAACAATGCCACTTTCGAAAATTTATAAAATAATAGCAACTCAAATTTTTTTTATAATTATCAATCATTAAATAATTAAAAAAAAAAAAATATTGTGATTAAAAACAACAAAATTAAAGAATTAGATTTTTTTTAAGATACTTAATTATTTAATTTTCAACTCTGCAAGTGGACACTACAGACTATCTCTCGCCACCTGGCGGCGAGATCAGGAAAATTAGAAAAATTAGAAAAATCATCTTGAAAATTTGGGTGGACAATTATTTCCGGGGTGCAAGACACTAATTCACGTGGCTAAGGACCAGAAAGCTTTGCTTGGTGATTTACAGCTCTCACCTCTGAGTCTTGTAAGTTAGAGGTAAGTTAGAGGACACTTCAGGTAATTTGTAGCGAGTGGTATCTAAATTTATAAAAGTAACTCTGAGCTAGGAAAAGTTTGATCTATTCAAAAACAATTAAAGTAATCCGATCAATTAAAAGAAAAAATATTAGAAAATAATTTAAATTTGTAGAAATTTTAATATTGAATAATAAAAAAAAATTGATATAATAATTTTTAAATAATAATTATTCCGACTACCGCTAGGTGGCGAATGATAGCTCTTATTTCCCGCAAGCAGATTGGCAAATAAAATAATTAAGTTTGTGAATCTAATTTTTTTAAATGTAGATATATTTTCAAATGTTAAACCCTTTAAATTTTCAAATTTCATACTTTCTAAAAAAGTAAAATGAAATTATAAATTTTGATATTTATAGTGACAATATTAATTTAATATTCTTCAGCGATTTCTTTGAATTGTTCTGGAACATTTCGTTTGTAAGTTTTTGATTTTTCTGAATAAGCTTAAATGCCAAAAAAAAATTAAGATCAAATAAATTTAGAAAATATTTAAAAAGTGGATAAATTTCTGTAACAAATAAAAGCGAATGGATTATTTTTCAAAAATACTATCTAAATTTTTCGATCATCAATTCGCTTGATTATTTTAAAAATTTACAACTTTTTTTTTAGTATCTCGAATCGATAACTTTAAAAAATTAAAAAACAATCAGCCGCAAAAAATACCAGCAATAAATCACTTACTAAATAACCCAGCGAAAGGGTTTTCATCTCAAGAAAAATATCTGGGGATAGATCAGAGGGGTGAGTCAATTTACGATTCATTTCCTTCCCGCGGTTCCCCATCGTCATTTCGAATCTGAATAATTTATTTTAATAACGAATTTCCCGCGTTACTCCCGACCCCTTTCTTAGCTGCACCCCCCCCTGCACCGAGGAAAGAGTCGGGTGTAGTATGACGGGCTGCCTCGGACGTTTGACGTAAAAACCCTCGCTCCATTGTCGGATACATTTTTAATCGTCCGTTGGGAAACTTTTTTTTATTAATCCCGAGATCCGAGCACTGCCTTGGGCATCCGAAGGTTCGATCGCGAGCCTTTTGTTCAAGGAATCAATTATAGAACTCGCTACACCCATTTTCTTTAAATTGGAATCGATTTTGTTGAATTTTCATCAAAAAAAAAAAAATAATTTTTTTAAATTTCCTTCCAAGGTCAGCTTCTGCGCAGACTCTTGAGAGCAAAAATGCCTCTGAGTAAATAATTTAGTAAACTAATTAGCAGGCTTGCCGACAAAGGATACTTCGACTGACGTTCCGTTCCGCGCCTCCCCACTCCTTGCTCTCTTCCCCTTCTCCCTTCCCTTTGAATCCGCTCACTCGCTTCTCAATTGAATAGAGTTTTTGCTGCGACCGATTTGTCCTCACTTTTATTGCAAATTTAGTCCCTTTCCCTTTTTGATGGAAGTTTCCTGGTAAATAACGCGGTGTCAAGGCTAATCGATTTTTGTCGTTGAAATCGATTGCAAGGCATTGCATATAATAGTCGAGGTAAATTCTCAACATCAGCAATCTTGTTTGACAAGTTTATTGATACATCCGAGCTAAATTATTATCTCAATTATTTTTTTATTTCGAGATCTTACTCCCGAGCGATGGGATGCCGAGTTTTTGCTGAAAACCTCGACACTAGGCTCCGAGAGTTCTCGCAGTTAACGATTATTAGTTCGGAGAACTTTCGGACTTTAGACAAGTGAGAATTAAGATATTTCGACGATTGATCTAATCAATATGTCAAGTTCAAGGCTGAGTGTTAAAAAAAATTTTTTGGGACGATATAAGACTTGAATATGTTAACAAATCATTTTGTTAGGACAACAGATTAATTCAATGACGTACAATAAAATATCTCTTAAAGTAGTCGATATGTAAATTTTTAGAATGAAGCATTGCACTAAGCCGATTTATCAACAAAATTTTTAGTCATTTATTTGGAAGAAAAAAATATTTTTTATCCACTGCCATACACGGAAAGAAAATTATACGAAAAATTACGATGAAAGCATCGTAATTTTTAGTATAGGACATTGTAGTGCCGGACCAGAACTCAAACATCATAATTTATACGATGCAACATCGTAAATTTTTTTCAAAGAATTGTACTGTTCAACCTTACGCACCACTACAAGAAAAATTACGATGTTGCTATAATAATATTTTTTCGATCACTCAAATTAAAAAGAAGTTTAGGTCACCGAAAAAATAATTCTGAACCACCGAGGAATCGAACCCGGTCTCTCTCCGTCTCAAGCCCAAGGCTTATCCTCTTACGCTATCTGAGGAAATATCCAAATATTCTGTTCAGTCAGACAATAAGACCCTCCATACAGTAGTTGGTCATCTTTCGGTGGTGGCGTCGCAAATTACTGGACTCTGTCTCTCTTTTATTAAAACATATAGTATGCGTGCTTATTCACTTGCTCTTACGGAAAAAAAATTTACTAAATAACATCGTAATTTTCAATAATTCAAGCATCGCAAAAATTCATGAGTAAATAATAATTTTTGAAATATAAAATCATAGAAGTTACCACAAATTGCTCTATCTTAATAATTTTTTATGTTTTCCGTATTCTAGGTAATTTATTGTGCCCACAGTCAGACAAGCAACCGTCAATCCGATCATCAAAACGACACTAGCATTGAAATAGTGATAAATAACACACAGGATCGCTCCAACTGCCATCAAAATAGAGATAATTGTTAGAAAATAAATAATTTTTTGAACCAATGAAGTATCTAGAAATTTGTTATTCTGGCTTTGGATTCGTCGGTTGGTTGTATGACTTCTCGTGGAAATTTGTCGCACAATTGAAGCATCATCATTTTTAAAGCACATAGCCTGGTGATTTTTTGAAAAATTAATTTATTCTTCTAATATATACAAAAATAAAAAAAAAAAAATGATTTTCTGTAATGAACAGCATAAATTTTTGGTAAAGAACTAATAAACGTCCAGCGATGTTATTTTCAATATAAATTCCAAAGTTTAAAGTAAATTACCATTTGATACAAGACTAACATTGCATGAACCTCAGTAACCGCGAAATGGACCGTAAATTAAGCAATTAGTTAATGATATTCTCATGTGGATCGTATTTTACGTTAACGTCCGGTTATGCATTTAATGTCGGTGCTACATCAGCCGATTGTGCTCTCAGGTCAACACATAGATACATAGATACGAAGATACATACACGAACACATAAGCCCCTCATAATAATACCTATCGCGGACTATGGACGCTAACAACTGACTAACTTAGAATAGAGGACCACTGGTTGATAACTTGTGGTATTTAACACCGGGTATATTTCATCGGGAGTTGATAAGAAACTGATGATCTAATAAAGAATGACTCTTTATTAATTGTTATGCTTTATTAATAAGTGTTCACGAAGACAATATTAAAATTCGAGTACCTTTTTTTAATAGTCCAATTGGTTTTTTGGTACTGATGATGACGGAGCTGGCTCTATTGAAGATATCTTAGAAACTAAGTGTCGGAAGGTGGTGAGGCACAAACAAAAGTTCTAGAGGAAGGTTAGAGCTTCAATTTAAGCCGTCCAACGCTATGGAATTATGATTTGGTCAAGAGTTATGGTGATAATATCACAAAATTGAACTTTCTGATTTGCTCAAACTTGGATTTTGGATCAACTATTTTATTTGTACTTTGATAATTAGATACTTAGTTGAACAATTGAACACAAGAGAGGAAGTATTAAAAATTTCTAAGGAACAGAGCTTGAAGTACATTTATTCAATAGTCCTTCCCGATCAATTGTTTTCAATGTAACCAAAGGAATAATTTAGAAAAATAAACCGACACTTGCTCTGGATTCAATAAATCCGTGAGTATCTTCAGGTATTTCAATAATTAACCAACAGAATACAATTGATCTAAATAAATGGGTTGATCTGGAAGCGTGTCACATCGATACAGTCTCGTTGTCAATGGCAGTATAGTCGACAGCATGCTCCTGGAGTTGTAGACTGTAAAGTACACCGGAGGCTCGCTCTGTCTCTTTCTCACACCCAGCTTACTTACACACTCCCTCGCTCTTACTGTCAAAAGTTTCCTGGTCAACATCCTAATTTTTGCAGCTTGCATCGTAGAATTACAGAGGCGGCGCTGTTGCTGCTTTATTCAAAAGTAAATGTCACGAATAAGTGCAAGGCTGAGGCTTATGAGTTTACATTTTTTCTTTGTTATTTTTCCGATAAATCGAAATTTTTACAGCAAATACAGACCAAAGTTAAAATTACCTTGTGAAAAATTTTACGTGGTAAATTTTGAAATATTTAGTTGTCAGGTTACTATTACAAAATTCTATGCAAAAAAATTTTTTTTCAATCGTATGTAATCGTGTATAAAATAAATCGAATTCAAAATTATAGAATTTTTTAAATTGCAATTATAATTTTTCTTTAAAATTTATTGTACTGTAATAAAAATAACTGAAAAATAATTTTGTTTTAAAGGTCATAATTCTCCATAAGTGAAAAAAATTAGGGATTTAAACAAACGTAAAAACTCACGATATAAAGTAAATAATTGGGAGGAAAAAAAGGTAACAGGAGGTTTATTGAAAGGGTTTATAAAGTTAGTGCTGGCAAATGGTAATAATTAAAATAAATTGTAAAAGTTTGTAAGTTTAAAATAAATGAATAGAATCGGAATAAAAGTGGACAGAAATGAAACGTTAAAATACAAGTGGGCAATATTGTGGTCTGCATCGAATTGTTTGTGTTTTTGCAGTGACATGGAGGAAGAGTGTGGGTGTGGCTCTGCGGGAAATGAAATAAATCTACCGAGTGCTCAGTAGTCCGGTTGTGAAAAGGGTCAAAGTTCGATTCTCTAGAGGGTTCGAGAGCTCCAGAATCGAGGATGTTCCTTTTATCGCGAGAGAGAAGGACAGCTCGTTCTAACTTCAAGGACTCAAAGGTTTGTTATTCTAAATAGATTTCGTGCCAGAGATTGATTATCACAATTCTGTAAATTTAATAAAAATAATTAAAGATGGAGAATTAACAGCTATGAAAATTAGTGTTAATTTTTAAAAAATTCCGGCGATGATACACGAGTTAATAATCTCGAAAAAAAAGGTAACGATATTATAAAGAAAATTTACGAGGACTCTAATTAAAGAAAGGGACAAAAAAGTACAAGGCAACCCTTTGCCCAGTGGTCTCAGCCGGATTAATTAATTCAGAATATATCAATTAAGAATGAAATTTGTGTGAATAAATGGTGGAGAGGGAAGGAGTGGGGAAGCACAAAGTATGCAAGGGATATTTTTTTATTGCAAATTGGACGTGAAAAATGACGCCTTGATTAATCTTACGGATAATTTAGAAACGAAGGGTTGAATTTTTTATGCCTACGGGTCCCACTCGCGAGGATAAAATTCGGGACGGTTTAATTGCCAATCAACTTCCGAGGAAACAACCTAAGAATATTAATTTTTTACCGGGGAAAGTTTATAAATTACTAGATTTATTATATTGTGCGCTCTATTATCGATTTTGTCACGTTAAATTGGACACAAACAAATAAGTATAGTGATTTTTAAAAAATTCGGTTTCTTCCTCAGCAAAGTACCAAAATAAAAAAATGACCGATTTAACCTCATTTGACACAGGTCATATGATATGTTTACGATACGGTGGATTTTTTTTATTATAATATATAAATTAACAATTATTTATTTATCAATTATATAATAATTAAATTTAAGAAAATCAAATTAATTAAATTATAATAATTAAATTTAAGAATGACACTAAAGTGGACAGATATTAAAAAATTTTTTAGAATTTTATGGAAATTAAATTATTATAAAAAAAAATTTAATTAAAAAATTCTTCATGAGAAAATTAATAAAAATTACAAGTGAAAATTTTTAGTAGCATTTTTTTATGATAATTGATTTGTAATAAAAATTTTTAAAATTGACAGCTGACAGCTAACTTCAGTATCATATTTAAGCAAATTAAATTAATTATAATTCAATTAAAAAAAAATTAAATTATTTAAAAATTGAATTTTTCATTAATTTCAACGGCTTGATTTCTATTTTTATTTTATTGAATCGAATTTGTACAATGAATAACTCTTAAAAAGATCAATTAAAAAAGACAATTACCTTCAAAGATTTTTTTTAGAGATGGTAAATCCCATTTGAGCAACTTTTTTCGTACCCAAGAATCCATCCAAATCTTAATATCAATTGTAATACAGCTGGGTAATTGTTCAATAAATAATAAATCAGTATATACAACTTTCCAATGATGTAAACAAACACGCCAGGACTGTGAAATTGGAGGGAAATCAGAGAATTGGCGGCGCCACCGCTGCGGTTGCTATGGAAACGCAGCATAAAGTTTTAGCTCCAGAAAAAACTTAGGTATTCTCAGGCGAAAAATACCAGTTTTTTTATATTAAGAAAACGTATATTGGATGTAAAAAAACTTGGATAAAAATACTGTGTATTCTGGGTGGAAAAAAACTTTTTTTTTTCAGTGTACTGTCATGTGATTTTATAAGAATTAAAATATTTGAGACGAGAAAAAATTGCTAAAAAAAACTGGTAAAAAATATAGAAAAGCTAGGTCTTAAAATAATTTTAAAATAACAAAAATTATTGATAGCTTTGCATTAGTTAGTAAAAATGATTACTGTTAATATAAATTTAACTATTACAAATTACCTGTCATTAATAGGGTCACTAGTATGTCAATAATCGGCTCTTTGAATTTTTTGCGCTGTCAATAATACACACATTCGACTTGTTGGGTTTAAGTTGATACAATAATTATTAAATTTATTGTTATTAAGGTTAATTAATTAAATTATGCAAGTAAAAACAATGATTAAGGTGTTCTATAAAAAAAAAGTTGACAAAATTGATTTAAAAATTCAAATATTCATGATCAATTTTGCAGTGTCAATAATGGGGGCTTTTACCTTGTCGTAATTTTTATTCAACAAATAATGCTAGCAAGAGCCTTAAAAAGTCCAAAGACATTTTTTTTTTAATAAGTGTAAATATTTATTCACCAATTAGTCCTCCTGTCATCAATACTTGTTAAAAAAAATTTATCTGACCAAAAAGAACGGACTAAGACACCAGATGTTGATTTTAAGGGGCTGGAATAAATATAATAAATATAATGAATATTTATTAGTTTTAATTAATAACAACAGTGATGTTCGGTAATAATAATATCGATGATGGTAATGGTCGATGGGTAAGATCGGGGGAAAAATTTCACAAGATTACAAAATAAAGTAACCGCGTATCGGACAAAGTGGGGGAATTTCCGGCGGATACTCATCATTTTTGTCACAATCGGCGACATCAAGCATTATAAATAAATGTGAGGTGTATATATGTTGTCCAGGCATTCTTATATATTTAGTATCGATAATGATCTGTATATAACCGTCGCAAGACGAGCCAAGCATAACCAAGTCGCCGGTGAGGTTTCGACGGTAAGGTTAAAAAACCACTCGACCGTTTATCCAGTCCATCATTTTATTTTCATTGATCTCGAGGCCATGTGTCACTCGCACCTATGATTATTGTCTGCTCGAGGACACGCAGTAGTCCATGATATCGGTCGATCTATCTATTGATGCATTTTTCTATAAAAACGTATTTTTTTTTTTTTAAATTAACAACTTTTAAAAATTCAAAAAATGTTAAATCGTGTCTAAAAAAAATATTATCCACAAGAATAATATAAAAAGCACATTTTTAAAAAGAAAAATAATTCCTGAGCTTACTAAAATTTTTTTAAATCGATTTATTGCTATTTTTACATAAAAAAGTGGATTTATTGGCTTACTGTCGATCCTTAAGGGAGACAAACACGATAACTTTTGAAATTAGCAATTTTTCAAGTCAATTTATTTTTTAATCTCTTCATTAATCTTTTACAAAGCCACGTATTGAGAATGAAAGCTTAATATTGTTTTGTTTAGTTGTAATTAATTTTTTTCGGAGGGCAGTTCTGAAATTTTCGGTCTTTTGGCAGCCATATGTAATAATAATAATAATAACAGCTGATACTATACTAAATTGTGACGTATGCTAACCACCGGTAAGGCAGTTAGCTGTTGTATCATTTGATGATTTTTTGAACCGCAAGATGGCGTTGAATTCGTATAAAAATAAACACAAAATTTGAACTAACTTTAAAATTTTTTAGTGACTTATTAATATTTTTTTTATTTATTTTTGACATAAAATTATCGAAAAATTGCATCTACTTAGCGCAAAAAAATTTAATTTATTTATTTACAAAAATTTGTATTGGAATTTTTTCCGGATAATTTTATACGGTTTTAAATATTTTTCCATATTGTTAGAATCTGACGCGGAGCAATTAATCTCAGTGATAGAATATTCGGTAGTATAAGAAATGAGTTGTGAGTAATAAATAATGAGGGTTTATCGGGAAATAATTGACGAAGTTTTAGGTAATGAAGGGTTAATATTTAATTATAATTACAAAAGAAGTAATTAAATGTTAAAGAAGATAAGAAATTGGATATTTCACCCGGATTTGGGAGACACTAGACTCTAGAGCGTCTGGAGAGTCTAGACGTTCTGGATCTGATCCATGACAACTGGATTCTTAATAGAATAGTCGATTAATGGCATTTCCTTAAGAGTTGTCACAAGAAAACGCTCGAGAGAACTACCGAGAATCTAGTGGATAATAAATCTACGCTTAGCTACAATACCCTTTGGAAGGAAATGGAGGATCTGGATTTAAGCTACATCTTATTCTTACATATATATATCAGGTCGATAAGGGATTTTTCGAAAATATCTCTAGCGTATTTTTTTAATCCTGGTTTGATAAAAAATTTCTTAGTGACTATTTTTTTATTTTTTTAAACTTTGAAAAAAAAATTCAAAATTTTTTTAAATATTTTTGAATTCTAAATTTAATTTTTTTACAAGCTCAAAAAATTTCTCATTAAAAAAAAATAATTTTTTTTTTTTTTTAAATTAGAAATTTTTTTAATAAAGAAAAAATTTTCCAACACAATTAAATTTTTTTTTCTGCAAAATTTAAATAAAATTCTTTACAGCGGTCAATTTAATTCAATTTATATAAATAAATCTACATGTATACATTAATAATATTAAGTGTAGAGGTACAAGCACAACAGTAGCATGAGAATCATAAACGATTTTAGCGAGACACGCAGCGGTGTCTGGTAGGCGTTGTATTAACGCCTACTAATTATGACCCTAGACGTCGTTATTTCTTACAGAGACGCCGCGAACATTCTCTTGTGTGTTTTCCTCGGGTAAGAAGGGTCAACTTGACGGCGTGAACCTTTTGCGGGAGGTTTTTTGAGTACAATACCCACAAAACATCTTCAGCCAATCGAAGA
The DNA here is from genome assembly GCA_000956155.1 of Cotesia vestalis. NCBI lineage: Eukaryota > Metazoa > Arthropoda > Insecta > Hymenoptera > Braconidae > Cotesia > Cotesia vestalis. The sequence continues at coordinate 16,143 of JZSA01002085.1, forward strand.
ACTGAGTTACCTGGCTTTGACTGTCTTTCTCTGACTTTTTTCTTTAAATATTCTTATGGTAGTTCTGTCCTTGTTCTTGAGCTTGTCTTTGTCGCGGTCTCGGGAGCTCGCGGGTGCATAAGTCAATGATACTGGATGTGGATGAGGACTGAGGGATAATTATCTCGAGTGTCTTTAGTCTATACGAAGAAAAAAGTTTCTTGCATTTTGCATCGCAAAGGAGAGACTTTACAGTGACTCGTTAATTACAGGCTAGACGATTGATCTTTTTGCTTTTAGGGCTTGATGCTATAGCTATTGGTTAAGAAACTTTTGAGAAAAAATTAATTGAAATTTTTTTGAGTTCGGATTTGTACGAAATACAAATTTCATCACGGAAAAAAAAATATTGTTACTGAAGCCATCTATTAGATACCTACTCGTAGATTCTTACTGTAGCAATGTGTATTCCTACAAGAGCACTACTGTAGGGCTACTGGAGCGATCTGTTAGTTGGCTAGAATCGCTAACCAACATTTTTCTTACAGCGCCCTCTTACCAGACAAAACGATTTAAATATTTAATATTTTATATTTAATAACAAAAAATTTTATTATTCTATCGATTCAATCTTTTATTAATTATTATTGAAAAATTATACGGATAAATAAAAAAGAATAAGTAATTAAAAATTATAAAATAGATTACATATTAAATTAACAAGTTCTTGATAATACTTATTTATTTTTCATGGAGCATTTAAAAAAAAATTGTCACAAGAATTTAAGAATTTTCAAAGTCTTATATATTTTTTGGTGATGGTCAATTTTTTAAGAAATTTTTTCGAGGAGTTTTAAATAATTTGTTGGATCTATAAATTTGCTCCAGCACATTTTTCATTAAATTATTCGGATCCTGTCATTGCACTAATTTTTTTCAACTTTATTTAAAAACTACCCAAACTATTAATATCTCTATTGGAAAGAGCAAAAAATTAATAAGCCAAAGTTTTTTTTAATCATAATCCATAACTCTCGACAGTCGCATATGAATTACAGGTTGCTAGTAAATAATTATATTAATTTTGGAGGTTATAAAATATGTCAACAAACAAGACTGCGCGCAGAATCTGAGACTTCAACGAGGCACTTACCCCTGACAGCAATCCCATTTGGCTCTCCCAGCGCACCGGTTTAGCTATTTTAGCCAACTACTGTATTCCTGCCAGAGCGATCTACTAGATGGCTCTAGTACCTCTCTAACAGTTGGTTGAGTGGGGATAGCTACTATAGCATTACAATGTTGCTCTGAGAGCAATGTTTTTTTTTTTCCTACTATCCAATATTTTATAAAACTCTATAAAATAAAAAAAATTTTTCTCTGACATATTATCACAAAAATTAATCACAACGAATAATTCTCAAGCGGTTAAAATTTATCTTACAATTAATCATTAATCATCAAAGTGACATGCATCAGTGATACATTATATAAACCTTCTAAACAGGTGCACCATATGTCTATATCTATACATAAATCCACATATACATACAGTAAAGTGTATTAATAGTAATCTCTGGAAGAAATCAAAAGGGATCAGTTGATGTTGAACAGGATTTCCGGGCAATCATACAGTGAAAGCATGTAAGAATTGATTTCCCCCTTCTTATGTACCTCCCCCCCCAGTCTCGGGCGCGTCTTCCCCAGGTATGGTTAACATAGGCTATAAAATTTTTTTAACACAGAAATATTAATTACACTGTTAGATAGTCTACTAAGTATTCGCCTTTAACGCTACTTTAATTCAACCGTGCACTTACCTACCTGTAAATGTGTGCATGTGTGTACACAAGAACCGACGAAGCGTTTCTCATAATCGTAATGTGCTCGATGGAGGACTAGACTCGAGTGTGCAACCATCACCAGCAATCAGTATGTTAAGAAAAACATACATTTAAAATATAAACACTGAGAATAATACTTACGATAATATCTTTTCGTGCTAATAATTATTGCATTAATTATTGTGTGCATTACGGGATGCCTGCTAGGTGCTATGGACTATGTATTGTCTTAGTATTGTCTCTATAAATAGACTTTATTATTATTCGAGACGACGCTGGTTACTGAACGAAAGAATTTCTTTTCTTTCCAAGGAAAAAAATTAAAAAATTACAATCCTTGTAATTAATGTCACAGCTTAATTTTTTTTGAGATACGAAAAACAAAAAAAAATTTTTTTTTTAATTTTTAACATTTTTCAATTTTTTTTCACGGAAAATCTAGTATTAATATTGAGAATTCAAAATATTTTATAAAATTAAAAAAAAAAATGATTGATTTTTTTTAACAAATAATTGGAAATTAATAAATTGAAAAACCGTTAAATGTTTGACGATAAAAGTGGCATTAACATTATGTGTTACTTATTGTATATATTATTCTGACTTCCGGCGATGTTAATGACAAGCATTCAATAATCGTTACAGCAAGAATATCATTATTTTAAAAGTGGGGCGTCGAATAATGAGGAATAAAAGTAGCAGCTGTTATCTCCGAGTTATTGTCGGCGGGAAGAAAACTATAATAATTAGATAATTTAAATAATTGACAGGCATTCATATTTATTTCGTTGCAAAGCGTCTATTAATTCGAGTTTGATTGCTGTAACATTAAATTGTTGGCATCTGGTGTGCGACCAACGAGTTAGCGATCTCTTAGATCTTTTTGCTGCGAATTATTTTTATTTTTCAGTTGTTTTTATTGAAGTAAAATACTTTTTATTTTCCGCAATCGAAAAATTATGAATGATTACGAGTGATAGAAGAAATAGGATTGATTTTCTTTACGAAGAAGAACCTAAAGTCGCTCGATTAGAAAAAAGGTATTTATGAAGTAGAAATTTATTGATTACTATTATGACAATTGAAAATTAAAAGAAAAAATATGATTGCAATTTAAAAAATTCTATAATTTTGAATTCGATTAATTTTATACACGATTACATACGATTGAAAAAAAATTTTTTGCATAGAATTTTATGATAGTAACCTGACAACTAAATATTTCAAAATTTACCACGTAAAATTTTTCACAAGGTAATTTTAACTTTGGTCTGTATCTGCTGTAAAAATTTCGATTTATCGGAAAAATAACAAAGAAAAAATGTAAACTCATAAGCCTCAGCCTTGCACTTATACGTGACATTTACTTTTGAATAAAGCAGCAACAGCGCCGCCTCTGTAATTCTACGATGCAAGCTGCAAAAATTAGGATGTTGACCAGGAAACTTTTGACAGTAAGAGCGAGGGAGTGTGTAAGTAAGCTGGGTGTGAGAAAGAGACAGAGCGAGCCTCCGGTGTACTTTACAGTCTACAACTCCAGGAGCATGCTGTCGACTATACTGCCATTGACAACGAGACTGTATCGATGTGACACGCTTCCAGATCAACCCATTTATTTAGATCGATTGTATTCTGTTGGTTAATTATTGAAATACCTGAAGACACTCACGGATTTATTGGATCCAGAGCAAGTGTCGGTTTATTTTTCTAAATTATTTCTTTGGTTACATTGAAAACAATTGATCGG
>JZSA01002086.1:0-18059 GCA_000956155.1 Cotesia vestalis
TATCATCACCATAACTCTTGACCAAATCATAATTCCAGAGCATTAGACGGCTCAAATTGAAGCTCTAACCTTCCTCTCCAACTTTTGTTTGTGCCTCACCACCTTCCGACACTTAGTTTCTAAGATATCTTCAATAGAGCCAGCTCCGTCATCATCAGTACCAAAAAACCAATAAAATGAATGGTATTTCTCACGATCTAATCCCATTATTGGAGGTCAAGGACCTTGGAAGGATATTCAGAAAATGTCGTCAAGTAACTACTAAAGAGCCTTCCTTGTCCTCAAGTTGATGATGATGATGATGATGACTTCTGATGAGGATGATCACCTGCGTTGTTCAAAACAACCTGTAAAAAGTTGTAGAATGTACTCGCGACCTTGGGTAGGTCATCACACGGTCTTCCTCATCAATACTTCTCCTAATTAATAAATATCAATTTATTGGCAATTACGGCCTTTGAGAGAATCGATCGCCGAAAAAAAAATTAAAAAAAAAAAAAAAGAAAGAAAAAAATACCACGACCGTAATGTTTCTTGCAGGAATTAGGACCGTTGATTTAAAGCCGCTGAGGAAAGTTCTCACACGGCTAAAATCTTTTGCTTTTTTCCTTCCTGATCGGTCTCATTCTTATCCATCCTCATCCTCATTCCTAACGATACTTACGTATTTCCCATTAGTGCCGTCAATTCAACAAATGCGAGCTAAAATGGACCCCTCTTGTTTTTGATTCGGAAATTGAGAGCCGCGATTCGGGGTTATGCTTCTGTGAAGATATCTCGGAAGATAAGCGTCGGAAGTGGGTGCTACACAAAGAAAAGATGTAGAGGAGGCTTTAAGCTTCAATTTGAGCCGTCAAACGGCCTTCTAGCTCAATTTAGATACAAGTTACAAGATTTTTAAGTTAAAAAATCAAAAATGCGTATTTGCGTGCGTTATTCACGATTGCGTGATCCAGGCACTGCTTCTCGTAATCCTTTAAATCCAAGACAAGACAAGACGTGTTTATTAACCTAGTTAGATATCAAGCGCTTCGATTTTCCATTATTAACAGCTGCTAATACTCCAATGGGCTTGCAGTCCCAGCTGTTGATGCGTTCGTGCGTGACTTGCAGGTGAAATAATTAATTTTAAAACAAAAATAGTTCTTATTATTTTCTTAAGTTTGTCTTTGACGTCTGACACTTCGTGATACCCAAAGTTTTCGTCACGCGAGTCACTTTTTTAGGGACAGTTTTAATTTAATTTTGACAGTGTCCGAAAGTTTTTAAATTTATAACTTTGCAGCCGATTTTTATTAAGTAACTTTTAGTCTTCAAGAACAGTTTATACACAATTATACACACAAAAAAATTTTTTAAGATAACATGAGACATGTGGTAACAAATGCCACTGTTATTGACAGGGCTCCTACTATTTACACCCTATTTAATTTTATTATTTTATTACACAAGTCACAAAAAGGGATGTAAAGAAAATTCGAAATTTTCGGGTGATTTTCAACGAGCTGTTACTCCGAAATAAAAAATCGTACAGCAAAAAATAAAAAAGCAAATTGTAGCTCCAGGTGTCTAGTTTTCAGATATTACCTTGAAAATTTTTTTATCATGTTCGGATTTGGAGAAATCCTACAAAAACCACAAAAAAAAATTTTCCAAATTTTTTCTGGTCTTAAAAAATGTCTACGGGCTTCAAAAAATTTTTTTTCATTGTTTCGCTGAAACGCTTTTCTAGAAAATTTAATGCCCTTCAATTTGACCTAATCAAAAAGGCTGTACGATGATTTGCCGCGGAGTTATCGCCAGTCAAAGCAAAAAAGTACTTTTTCACTTTGACAATCAATAACTCTGGAAATAATTATCGTATAGGAAATCTAAGGACGGTTTTGAAAACTACACAATTTTCTCTATAAGATACTGTGGATAGGTTTTGTCAAAAAAATTTTTTTTGAATTGAAAAATTTAACTGAAAAAACGACGAAAATTCGGAGAATTAAGGATATTTGGATTACTTGGTATAACTTTGGATAAAATAAATGAACAAAGGATATCGTCGGTAATTTTTTAAGCTTTAAGTGTTCTTTAAGATTTCTGAAAATTTCAAAGCGCTGCGATTTTTTTTTCATAGTGTCTCAAAGCTTCAAATTTTTTGTTTTTGCAAAAATTATTATTGTGAGCAATTTTTCGATTTTTTTTCAATTTTTCAATGAAAAAAAAAATTTTTTTCTTAAAAATCTTTATTTTTCCAATCAAAGAGATTAATTTTTCAAGAAATTTAAAAAAAAAAAATTTTTCGAAAAAAAAATTTTTTTTCTCAAAAAAAATTTTTTTTAAAAAAATAAAATTTTTTTTTTCTCTAAAAAAAAAAATTATATCAATTTTTTCTGACTACTGCCACTGCCTGAGTTTCAAATCTAATTTTAAAAAGTCCAAAAAAATATTAAATATAATAATTATGAAATTTATTGCTGAAAATACGATTAAAAAATTCAAATATTCATGATCACCATTACAGTGTCAATAATAAAAGCTTTTACCTCATGAATAATTCTTGCATGTCATCGAAACAATTGAAAGACCCAAAAATAAAAAACTGGACATATTGATTAATTTATTCACCGGATAATCTAACGGAGAAGGGAGTGCCTTTAATTAATATAGATTAGACGTAATTGTATATTGTATATTTATGTATTAATTAATCTATGAATAGTATGGATGAGTAAGGAAAGGAACAACGAACAAGGAACCGGGTAGCGAGACAAATGCTGACTCGATTAATCCGCATCGAGTTTTGAGGGAGTAAATTGATTGATGCTTCCCTTCCATCTGTTAACTTTGACGCCCGGATTATACAACACTAATTTTCATATCTACTGTACGCTTAATTTATCGTAATTAATTATCGTCCATAATTTAATCATTACTATATTTTTTTGTTTAATTTAAAATTTTAAAATTATAATATATTCATTATTATGTTATTCGTCTGAAGATATTGATTAGATATAAAGCTTTAACGTGAATAAATAGAGAATTCCAAGAGAATAGCAAATGAAAGTGTATTTCCTCGTTTTATATTAAAGTTATATCAGTAGTAGATTTAAACAGAGACAAACAAAAACAAAAATGAACCAAGGGATGATAGCACTCGTTATTAATACTGAATGCAGAGATGTAGAATACGTTTGCTGTGGGTGCAAAAGGAGACGGCCTCGCTGGATAGGGAGAGAGAATACGACGGTTTCGTTCGCAAATCCCGATCTGAAATATGACGACGAGTAATCCTGGTAAAATAAAATAACCTCTCTGTAGGATTATATTAAAAAAAAAAATATAAATATCAAATAAAAAATTGCGGATACAAATATCCATTTATTACATTCCCCAATCCGGTTGCTAATTAATTAATTTATTAATTAGCTATACTAATAATTAAAGGTTTCTTTACTAAGCTTGTGGAAAATATTTTATATTGAATTTTTTTTTTTCAGTCTTATAATGCAAAAAATTTTTTATTATTATTATATTCATTATTCCTATCAAAACTATTAATATTGCTTCACTTAATACTTCATGGAAAAGCTGTAGAAATTTTTTTTAATTAGTTTCTAAAGTCGCCGCTAGGTGGCGCCGTGGCGCTTATTTTTCTCGCTTGCAGAATTTTTTTTTCCAAGTTTTCATTATTATTATTAATATTCTTATCAAAATTTTCACAAATCTATTAACGTTGTTTACAATTTACTTAACACTTAATTAAAAAGATATAGAAATTTTTTAAAAAGTTAGTTTCTAAAGTAACCGCTAGGTGGCGCCGTGGCGCTTGTTATTTTCGCTTGCAGAATTTTTTTTTCTAATTTTTCATTATTATTATTATTATTTTGATTTCTATAGATTTTTTTCTAATTAGTGTTTAAAGTCACCGCTAGGTGGCGTCCTGGCGCTTATTCTTCTCACTTGCAGAAATTTTTTTTGACGTTTTCATTATTTTCATTATTACTTCTATTAAAATTCTTAAAAATCTATTAACATTGTTTACAATTCACTTAATACTCATTTAAAAAGCTATAAAAATTTTTTTAATTAGTTTCTAAAGTCACCGCTACGTGGCGCCATGGCGCTTATTTTTCTCGCTTTCAGAAATTTTTTTTTAAGTTTTTATTGTTATCATTATTATTATTATGATTATTGTTATTTTTATTTTTTTATACATAAAAATGACAAGTATATAAAAGAGTAGTTAGACTAGTAGATAGAAAAATAAGTAAAGCGTGTACTTATGAAATAAAATACAGTAAACACAATGCGAATTGTAGCGCACGCAACTGTCCCTGGTGCATCCGCTCTCATCGAATATCTCTTTTCTTTAACATATATTATCCATTACTATGCAGTCTCTTTATATATATGTATAAATATCCACATAAATGTGTCCGTGTGTGTGTGGGTGTGGATTGAGCAAGATCGTGGAGACAATTTATAAAATAAAAAGGTATAAAAGTAAGAAAATAATAATAACCAGCTCAACAATGCTTTAAGGCGAATAAATAATTACTGTTATAATGTAATGACCGATGTGGGCCATGGGAATACTCGATAATCCTATGAATTATAAAAGATAAATGACCTGCTATTTTTTCATTATTTAGAATTTTTTTCTATTGGATCACCAAGGGTGGGGGGAGGAGGATTAAGTAATGCAACTTGTGTCCTGATATATATTTATTTTTTATCATTCTTTATTGTTCGATATCGATGAATGTGCTGATCATTATGTTAGGTAACAAAGCGGATAATAATTTTTGTGATGTAAATTTTTATTGAACGTTTAATAATGAAATAATAATAATTATATACAAAATTATACAAAATATAACAATTAAATTTGCTTTTTAGTTAAATAAGATGAAAAAAAAATTACGATTAAATCAATCTCACTTTTTAGTCTAGAAGTTCCAAATACATCCGCTAGGTGGCGAAATGATTTTTACACTTCTCGCTGCTACATCGGCTTACTGATTCTTTAAGTCCATTCTGTTGCTTGAAAATTTATTTTTTCAATATTTAGAACTGCACTTCCATTTTAATACATCAGAAAAATTTTTTAAAATTTTATTGTGACTTGTTTTTATTTATACTTTGATCCCAATTGCATTTTACGATAGTTTTAAAATACTGCTCTCACCACAACCATTAAAAAACCTTAGTGGTGTACCCAAATATAATGTTTTGACTTTTTTCTCTTGGCTTAAAAACAAAAATTAACAAATTCATGAAATTTAATCCCAAAATTAATTAAATTCGATTAGATCCACTAAATTCTCTCATTGCTTTCCCCTTATTTTTTTTTCATCATTTATTTTAAATTAAATTAATTTTTTTGGTTAAACAGTCGAATAATCTTTGCTTCAAAAATCAGCTGCAATAAATTAGCAATTTTTTGTATATTAAATTGACCGATTTGTAGCTCTAATTAATATATTTTCCTAAAAAAATTTAAACTATACTGCAAGAAAATTGAATTTTTATTTATTTCAAATGATTTTTAGATTAAAAATTACATTTAGTTTCTTGAGATTAAATAATCCGTTTGAAATTAACCCAGTAATTGATAAATTATTACAACATGTCTCAAATAATTACAAATTGGTGAATTTTAATATTATTAGTCACTTTTGCATCTTTATAGTAATAAACTTTAATATTTTAATCAGTAAATTCTATAAGTTGCAAATATCTCCGATAGATGTCGCATGCCTGTTTTTTTCTTCCGCTTACATATTGGCTTTTTGAATCCTTAAGTTCCATCCGCCTATGCGATTAATTAAAAGATATCAAAGGATTATTTTCAATGATTTAATCCCGTAAAATTTTTAGTACCTTTAAATTAATATCCATTATTTTCTTTCAATAATTTTAGATCCAAATTAAAAAAGGAATTAATTTGCTGTATTGATTCACGTTTGAGATAAAGCTTTCCGATGTAAAAATTATTCCTTGATTATCTTTTATCAATTGAGATCCATAAATATATTATAAGCTATCAGAAATATTAAAGAAAAAAAAAATTTCTTCATGACGCAAATTTGGTGTGATTTTTTGGATATTAATGACTGTTTTCGTCTCTATTCATTATTCTATTGTATAATTCTGATTACAAAACAAATTTAATTTAATTTTTCTTGTCCTAATTCTTACAAATACTGAAAAGTTTTTGCAGCGCATAGCTTTATTAGGTGACGCGTTTGAGTAATGATTGATTAGAGAATAAAAAAATTGGTTCTGTCATTTTCTTCATTCGCTGCATACCCATTATTTGTGGTTAATTAATAAAGCAGATCGATACGTAGAATAAAGTGGTTATTATCTAAAAAAAAAAAATTGTGATGTTGAGTCCAAAATTTTCTTGAAAAAAGTTCAAGTATATTTAGTGCTAAGTTTATGTGTTATTTTTTGTAAATTCTTGACACTTACTTTGATCTTGGTCATTTTGATAATAAAAAAAATTTTCAAGCACAATTGCTATTATTACAATTTATTTGCTTGGTTGACTTTTTTTGGCAAGTATATTTGGTAGAAATCTAAAGGTCTAAAATTTTTCAATTAAAGCATTTAGATAAATTTCTAAAGTTTTGAAGTTTAGAAAAATATTAACTAAATTATAATAAAAAATAATTTTGACATAACTAGATTCAAAATTAGGATATTTAATTTTTTTATGCCATTTTAAATAACAATCACAATTTTCTGTTAATAGATCTTGTTTTTTCTCTGTTGGCAAGCAATTGATGTTCTAGTTTTGTTTCCAGTTTAATCACAATTTAAAACATGACTTTAATTACATGAATTTTACTACAATTTTAAACGTTTATTCAATGATTTAAGAAAAAATAATTTATTTTTGCACGGTTATAGATTTATCGTAAGATTAATGGATGAAAATTTTTAGGATATTTTTGGGACTTTTTTGGAACAAATTTAGGAGATTTTTGGGACATTTTCGGAACAATTTTGGGAAATTTTAAAAATATTTCCAGAAAAATTTTTAACGTTTTTAAAATGATTTAAAGAGAGACAAGCTTGGGACAATTTTTTTTATACGGGATATTTAATTCTATAAAAAAACTTGGCTTAATTTAATTTTGCACTCTAAATTTTTATTTTTCCAACCATTTAAAAATCTCAAAAACTTAATTGAATAAAATAAAAAAAAAAAATCTTCGATTCTCTTCGACATGTGGGGCCTAAAATTCAATGATTAGTTGCGATAATTATGAATACTTACTCTTACTTCTCCTTGAACAGCCTTTAACCCGTGTCCTTTATCCTTTTCTTGACACTTGCTCAATGGTCCCGATCCGGAGAACAAGCCAGTGCCCAGAACCTACAGCAAACAACGTATAACACACAGCGGAACGATTTGACTTTGACTCGCCGTTAATAATACCCAAGCATTAAAAGACTAAGGACATTATTGTCATTGTAAGAATATTTTATCACCAAAGTCACGTAGCCCCGTTTCAATACCATCAATAAACCTTTCTTTTGATACATTTTATTTTCGTTTCTAAAGATTATTTCTTTACACCGCTTTAATTTATGTTTTATTATTTTTTATCTGCTATTTACGAACAATTTATTTACAAAAAAAAATTAAAAAAATTTTTTTGAATTATTTTTTTAATAATTAAAAATCAAAAGTAGTTAAAGCAAGTAATAACTCATTTTTACAGCTAATTACAATATAATTGTTATTAAATAAACGTCAGCGGGCGTGACATTAAAAAAACAAATAGTCTATTAAATCTAAGATATTTTATTTCATTAATTATCTTCTCAGTAATTACTAATTACTCCTTACGAGTGCTAGATACTCTATACTCAACAAAACTAGTCATTACTCATTGCCCATTGTTTTTAATTAATTTGATCATTAATTACCCGTAACAATTAAAAATCCATCGATGCATCAATTTATTTTTCTTTAATTTTAAAGTTAAGTAAAATAAATTTTTTTTTTTCTATTAAAAACATTTTTTTTTTAATTCCAACAGAATAAATTATTTTAATACGTGATAATTGTAACAATAATTGCGATAATAGCCTGGCAATTTATCAGCATAAAAAAGCACGTTCAAGAATGGAAAGAAAAATAATTAATATTTAGCTCCGTGTGGGAAGCCGCTGAGAGGGGATAAGGAGTGGGAGTAGGAGTGGGGGAAAGAGAAGCAAAAAAAAAAACGTAAGACTAGACAAAGGGATCTTATATTGTGTATTAATGGTTGCGTATGGGTACTGAGGTGTATGTAGTTTCATATAGTTAATGTGCGTGACCGACAAGCGTTGCTACATGTCACATAATCACCAATCCGCAGCTTCTCATTATTTGTTCTCATTACAACGTCTCACGTTCTTTGTCTTTTTTCTTGTTGTTATTGTTATTGTTTTTTTTGGATAATAATATAGGTTCCGGCAGAAGTCATACTATAATATTACTTAGTACTTGGATGCAATAATCTATATATATATATCAAACTTGGTTAACTTTATACCTAAGAATATTAATTTTTTACCGGGGAAAGTTTATAAATTACTAGATTTATTATATTGTGCGCTCTCTTATCGATTTTGTCACGTTAAATTGGACACAAACAAATAAGTATAGTGAGATTTAAAAAATTCGGTTTCTTCCTCAGCAAAGTACCAAAATAAAAAAATGACCGACTTAACCTCATTTGACACAGGTCATATAATATGTTTATGATACGGTGGATTTTTTTTATTATAATATATAAATTAACAATTATTTATTTATCAATTATATAATAATTAAATTTAAGAAAATCAAATTAATTAAATTATAATAATTAAATTTAAGAATGACACTAAAGTGGACAGATATTAAAAAATTTTTTAGAATTTTATGGAAATTAAATTATTATAAAAAAAAATTTAATTAAAAAATTCTTCATGAGAAAATTAATAAAAATTACAAGTGAAAATTTTTAGTAGCATTTTTTTATGATAATTGATTTGTAATAAAAATTTTTAAAATTGACAGCTGACAGCTAACTTCAGTATCATATTTAAGCAAATTAAATTAATTATAATTCAATTAAAAAAAAATTAAATTATTTAAAAATTGAATTTTTCATTAATTTCAACGGCTTGATTTCTATTTTTATTTTATTGAATCGAATTTGTACAATGAATAACTCTTAAAAAGATCAATTAAAAAAGACAATTACCTTCAAAGATTTTTTTTAGAGATGGTAAATCCCATTTGAGCAACTTTTTTCGTACCCAAGAATCCATCCAAATCTTAATATCAATTGTAATACAGCTGGGTAATTGTTCAATAAATAATAAATCAGTATATACAACTTTCCAATGATGTAAACAAACACGCCAGGACTGTGAAATTGGAGGGAAATCAGAGAATTGGCGGCGCCACCGCTGCGGTTGCTATGGAAACGCAGCATAAAGTTTTAGCTCCAGAAAAAACTTAGGTATTCTCAGGCGAAAAATACCAGTTTTTTTATATTAAGAAAACGTATATTGGATATAAAAAAACTTGGATAAAAATACTGTGTATTCTGGGTGGAAAAAAACTTTTTTTTTTCAGTGTACTGTCATGTGATTTTATAAGAATTAAAATATTTGAGACGAGAAAAAATTGCTAAAAAAAACTGGTAAAAAATATAGAAAAGCTAGGTCTTAAAATAATTTTAAAATAATAAAAATTATTGATAGCTTTGCATTAGTTAGTAAAAATGATTACTGTTAATATAAATTCAACTATTATAAATTACCTGTCAATAATAGGGTCAATGGTATGTCAATAATCAGCTCTTTGAATTTTTTGCGCTTTCAATAATACACACATTCGACTTGTTGGGTTTAAGTTGATATAATAATTATTAAATTTATTGCTATTAAAGTTAATTAATTAAATTATGCAAGTAAAAAAAATTATTAAAGTGTTCTATTAAGAAAAGATGACAAAATTGATTTATTATTATTGCAACAAAATTTTTTCTGGATTTTTCCATAACTCGGTTTCTAATCACCGAAAGTGAATCTCCAGCTGGTGAATTTTCCAGCCTGTAAAAAACTATAAAAAATTTTCCAGATACGCTGACAATAGATGCATTAGTCCCACAAAGAGTTTTAATTTCTTACCGAAGATAATATCCATTAGCAGAAGAACAGCGAACCAACCAATAGATATTTATATTCATGGCAGTATTGTCAAGCTCTCTTCAAACAAAAGGCCAAATGAAAGCGTCCCGTATCGTTGATTGAATGGCTGGATCAGCCGCGGGCTGAACGCACGCGAATCTCCTTTATATTTTTTATCCCTCACGGTTTTTATCCTCAACTCAACTCGTCTTTATTCATATATCTCAGTTTGATTTGTCAAGTATGACGGGTGGGATACATAAAGCCAAATGTTACGCGGTATAAGGTATCTGAAATCCCCAATATTTTTAAAAGCAGGTCGCTGGCATTAAAATAAATCTAAATAAAAATAAAAATAAAATAGAGGATTTACGACAAAAAGGAAGCGATGAGAGGGCATTCAAGTAGTACCGTCAGTTGAAGGTTGAAGACGAGCCAAACCGACTAAAAGACCAAAGTATCGGGAGTGATGGGGGTGAAAACCATACGGGGGTTAGATGTCTGATGCTCTTCTGCCATCAAAGGCTGCGTCAGACCATTAAAATATAAATATATATAAATATACTGCACACCTAACACACGGATGAGGAATTATAATTATACAGACGGTTAAATGATCAGCGGATTTTATTTTACTACGCGTCATCGCTGTGGGGATGCGACTCAGTCTAGTTGACGTTTAAAAGCTTTTCTTTTTCTATAGTATATATGGAGTTCGAAGATCAGAGAACTTGGAAAACTGCATCAGTTTGTGTCGTTAGGTTTGATGTAGAAAAACAATAAATAAAAAATTATATTTTTTTTTCAAATTTTTAAATTGAAAAAAAAAAAATTTTTACTTTCCGTGTGAAAAAAATTGTCCTGAAAGAGTCATAAGCTTAGGATCCTAAATGTGACATAATTTAGGACATTTTTAGGAGAAATTTATGACACCAAACCGAAATGAAATTTCGATTTTAGAAAAATATTGTTGCAATTACTCAGAGAAAAAATGTTGTAAAAAGTACTTTTATGACAATTTTTGGATACTTTTATGACTACTTTAGGATACTTTTAGGACAATTTTATAATACTTTTATGACACTTATGACAATTTTAGGATACTTTAAGGACAATTTTAGGATATTTTAGGGCAATTTTAGGACAATTTTAAAATACTTTTATGACACTTATGACAATTTTAGGATACTTTAACGACAATTTTAGGATCTTTTAGGGCAATTTTAGGACACTTTTATGACTAATTTAGGATACTTTTAGGACATTTTTATGACAATTTTAAAATACTTTTATGACACTTATGATAATTTTAGGATACTTTGAGGGAAATTTTAGGACACTTTTATGACTACTTTAGGATACTTTTATGACAATTTTAGGACTATTTTAGGATAATTTTAGGACAATTTTAAGACACTTATGACAATTTTTGAGATACTTTTAGGACAATTTTAGGATACTTTTATGTAAAATATAAGCATAATATTATAACAATTTTAGGACAGTTTTATGAATTTTAGTACACTTTTATCACAATTTTAGGATACTTTTATGACAATTTTAGAATACTTTTTTGCAAATTTTAAAATTGTCATAAAAGTGTCCTAAAAGCGTTCTAAAATTGTGATGAGTGTCATAAAATTGTCAGAAAAGTGTCCTAAAAATGTCATAAAAGTATTTCAAAATTATTCTAAAATTGTCATAAAAAAATTTTAAAATAGTAATAAAATTGTCATAAAAGTGTCCTAAAATTGTCATCAAAGTATTTTAAAATTGTCATAAAAGTATCCAAAAATTGTCATAAAAGTACTTTTTACAACATTTTTTCTCTGAGTAATTGCGACAATATTTTTCTAAAATCAAAATATCATTTCGGTTTGATATCATAAATTTCTCCTAAAAATGTCCTAAATTGTGTCACATTTAGGATCCTAAGCTTATGACTCTTTTAGGAAAATTTTTTTTACATGGGTTGGTTAAATATGTATATATAATAAGTTTGGTATAAAATTATTAAAAATCAAAAATATTTTTAAAATTCACATTAAAAATTTCGTACCCAGAAAATCTAATTAAAAATAAATAAATCATAAAAATAATGAAACTGAGCAGAAATCTAAGTGGTGATACTGTCGACTGACGATAGAAACCAGAAGAAGCAAAAAAAAAGTGAGACAGTTACGGTCCGATGTCTAGTTACGGTCGCGTTGGCTGATTATGATTCGAGGCGCGAAAATTGTCGCTTGGATAATGGTCGCCTTGGACTAGCTCTTGATCGCGATTGTCCTCATGCAGTAGGAAGAGGATTGGTGGTAGCTAAGAAGCTTTAGAACACCAGCTCGAGTGAATGAACGGGGTACGGTCGTTAGTCTAGCCACGGCCCCGTGTCTGTCACGAAATAGTTTATTATCAAGTCATACATCCTTCGAACGCGAGTCGGTCTGTTCCTAGTGTACCGAGAATAAGACTACTTGCTATAACCAGAAGACGGTGACTAACTAAATAAAAGATAATCGGACTCGTCTACCAGCTACCAGTTAGTCGGATCCCGGGCGTTACTCTCACGAGCAATTTCATATTAATTACTCTTTTTCATATCCGCAATTCCAGATTCTGATAGTAATTAACTATGGACACAAGACCATTGCTCTACTCCTGTCGTTAGAGTGGTTTAATGACCACCAGATTAACCCTCGTCAGCTATACCTTCTCTTCTCACTCTTCTGCAGCGATTTTGGGAGAGGATTTATGGACTTAAGTAGATTGATAGGGATTGCTGGTATCTTTATCCAACCCGGAAATGGAAATTGGATTTTAGTGTATGTTGAGAAAGTTAACTCTTTTATTTGTTGCATGATTTGATCAGTGATAGAAGAATAATAAGCATTGCACAAAAAAAAAGGTTAATTTGCCCGTGTAAAAAAAAAATCGTCTTAAAATTGTCTTAAAATTGTCGATTATTTAAAATCTTAGCCGTGATTCAAACCAAGACTCTTTGAGGACGCTAAAAAAAAAATTATGAGAGCAGATTTTTGAAATTTCTTATAAAAATTAATTTTTAGCCAATTTTGCGTGTTTTTAATCATAATAGTTTTGAATACACTCTCTTTAAATTGAATTTAAAATTGTTGAAAAATTTTTATCCGATAATTTTAAGACTTATTTTAAGGCTCGTGTTTTAAGAGTCTTTGAAAATATTTAAAAAATTTTTTTAGGAGTATTTTAAGATTTTTTAAGACGCTCTATAATAATTTTCCGGAGCTCTGTCGGTGTGAGCTCATCTTAAAATAGTAATTAAAATTATTTTCTAAGACTAAAGACGCTCTATAATAATTTTCCGCAGCTGTTTTTGTAAGCTCATCTTAAAATAGTCTTAAAAAAATCTTAAAACAGTCTTAAATTATTTCAAAATACTTAATATAATATAAGTCTTAAAATTGTCGTATAATAATTTTTGAACAATTTCCAATTGAAAAGAGCCTACCGATAAAAAACTCGCAAAATTTGCTAAAACATGTCTAATAAAAATTAATTGTCATAATAAAAATTTTAAAAATTTGCTCTCGGATTTTTGTCTTAAAACATTCTTGGTTTCTGTCACGTTTAAGATCTTAAACAGACAATTTTAAGACGATTTTTGTTTACCCAGGTGACTCAAAAAAAAAATATTGTTCTTCCTAATTATTTTCTGGAGCGAAAAGAAATTTCACTTATCCCAACAAAATTAATTCTCTCGCTTTAAGAAATACGTATCTTGATCCAAGAAAATTTATTTAAGTCAAGAAAATTTAGCATCTTGTTCCAAAAAATTTTACGTGGGCTGATTTTTAGGATATTATTTATTTCGATATAAATTTTAAAAATAATGAATTCTTACAAATGTTCTTCATTAATCTCTTTCACTGATTTTATATATTTTCTGCGGACAAAGTAGAGACCTGCACCCTGACATAAAACACCCACCACTATTCCGGTGAGTAAGCCAAAACTCGTTTTCCAATATCCGTAACATAAACAGACAATAAAAGCAATCAGAATTAACCCTATGGGTATCATAACGAGCAACATCATTTCTATCGACGCTAATATCGACAGAAATTTCCTTTCCATGGCTTCAATCCTGAGCGAGTTTTGAGGAACATCGACTAAGTGATCGAGTGCAGCACTTCTCGCAGCCATTTCTCTTAATACTTCATCATGATCATTTTTAAAACACATGATTCTTGATTTTATGCGAAAAATTATACAAAATAAATTTTCTTTCTAATAAATACATAAAAAATTAATTTTTCAATTTATTTTATTTATTAAAAATATTACAAAAAATCAAATTAGTTTTTTTGGTTTTTATTAATTATGAGCCGTACAATTAAATTTTATAAGATTAAACATAAATAAATTCAAAGATTGGTTCTTTTTTATAAATATTGCAAAATTTACCACTTTGCTTGCGGAAACTTTCGACGACATTTCGCCACCTAGCGGCCTTTTAGGAACTAATATTAAAACCAGACTTAAAAAAGACTAAAAAAAATTTTTAATTGTGATTAATGTAATCAGTAAATTTGTCACTTGAATATAAATAAATTTTCCGGTCATTGAAAGCGTAGCGAGACAACGCTAGCACCTGTTACTAAAAGCGTTATCAACATCCCAACGCTAAAACCGATAGCTGCTTTGAAATACTCTTTCATAACACAAACGATCAGGCCTATCAACATTATAATCGTGAATATTATCGAAATTGTCAGTGTTAACAGCAGACTTCCGGTTTTTATTGATAACAACGTCGTTAAGACGCTGTTGCTGCGCAAAGCTCCACTTTTTTGAAAGTTTTCTGGATTAGAGCTTCGTCGAATGAATAAATCAGATTTTACACAGGATCGCTCCAACTGCCATCAAAATAGAGATAATTGTTAGAAAATAAATAATTTTTTGAACCAATGAAGTATCTAGAAATTTGTTATTCTGGCTTTGGATTCGTCGGTTGGTTGTATGACTTCTCGTGGAAATTTGTCGCACAATTGAAGCATCATCATTTTTAAAGCACATAGCCTGGTGATTTTTTGAAAAATTAATTTATTCTTCTAATATATACAAAAATAAAAAAAAAAAAATGATTTTCTGTAATGAACAGCATAAATTTTTGGTAAAGAACTAATAAACGTCCAGCGATGTTATTTTCAATATAAATTCCAAAGTTTAAAGTAAATTACCATTTGATACAAGACTAACATTGCATGAACCTCAGTAACCGCGAAATGGACCGTAAATTAAGCAATTAGTTAATGATATTCTCATGTGGATCGTATTTTACGTTAACGTCCGGTTATGCATTTAATGTCGGTGCTACATCAGCCGATTGTGCTCTCAGGTCAACACATAGATACATAGATACGAAGATACATACACGAACACATAAGCCCCTCATAATAATACCTATCGCGGACTATGGACGCTAACAACTGACTAACTTAGAATAGAGGACCACTGGTTGATAACTTGTGGTATTTAACACCGGGTATATTTCATCGGGAGTTGATAAGAAACTGATGATCTAATAAAGAATGACTCTTTATTAATTGTTATGCTTTATTAATAAGTGTTCACGAAGACAATATTAAAATTCGAGTACCTTTTTTTAATAGTCCAATTGGTTTTTTGGTACTGATGATGACAGAGCTGGCTCTATTGAAGATATCTTGGAAACTAAGTGTCGGAAGGTGGTGAGACACAAACAAAAGTTGTAGAGGAAGGTTAGAGCTTCAACTTGAGCCGTCTAACGCTCTGGAATTATGATTTGGTCAAGAGTTATGGTGATAATATCACAAAATTGAACTTTCTGATTTGCTCAAACTTGGATTTTGGATCAACTATTTTATTTGTACTTTGATAATTAGATACTTAGTTGAACAATTGAACACAAGAGAGGAAGTATTAAAAATTTCTAAGGAACAGAGCTTGAAGTACATTTTTTCAATAGTCCTTTCCGATCAATTGTTTTCAATGTAACCAAAGAAATAATTTAGAAAAATAAACCGACACTTGCTCTGGATCCAATAAATCCGTGAGTGTCTTCAGGTATTTCAATAATTAACCAACAGAATACAATCGATCTAAATAAATGGGTTGATCTGGAAGCGTGTCACATCGATACAGTCTCGTTGTCAATGGCAGTATAGTCGACAGCATGCTCCTGGAGTTGTAGACTGTAAAGTACACCGGAGGCTCGCTCTGTCTCTTTCTCACACCCAGCTTACTTACACACTCCCTCGCTCTTACTGTCAAAAGTTTCCTGGTCAACATCCTAATTTTTGCAGCTTGCATCGTAGAATTACAGAGGCGGCGCTGTTGCTGCTTTATTCAAAAGTAAATGTCACGGATAAGTGCAAGGCTGAGGCTTATGAGTTTACATTTTTTCTTTGTTATTTTTCCGATAAATCGAAATTTTTACAGCAGATACAGACCAAAGTTAAAATTACCTTGTGAAAAATTTTACGTGGTAAATTTTGAAATATTTAGTTGTCAGGTTACTATTACAAAATTCTATGCAAAAAAATTTTTTTTCAATCGTATGTAATCGTGTATAAAATTAATCGAATTCAAAATTATAGAATTTTTTAAATTGCAATCATATTTTTTCTTTTAATTTTCAATTGTCATAATAGTAATCAATAAATTTCTACTTCATAAATACCTTTTTTCTAATCGAGCGACTTTAGGTTCTTCTTCGTAAAGAAAATCAATCCTATTTCTTCTATCACTCGTAATCATTCATAATTTTTCGATTGCGGAAAATAAAAAGTATTTTACTTCAATAAAAACAACTGAAAAATAAAAATAATTCGCAGCAAAAAGATCTAAGAGATCGCTAACTCGTTGGTCGCACACCAGATGCCAACAATTTAATGTTACAGCAATCAAACTCGAATTAATAGACGCTTTGCAACGAAATAAATATGAATGCCTTCCTCTAATTATTATCATTTCGGTTATGGCAATTTTCGCGCTCGTCGGGTTGCTGATTTACCATCTTACCGATTCGGTCGGGTGGTCGATCTTCGGCTCCGGAGGAGGTTTCCTAGGCACTGCAGTGACTTTCACGATATTAAAAAGAAAAAGCATTTAAATATTGATTACTATTGTAAAAATGAAAAATTATTTTTTTAAAGCTATTCTTACTTAATTATCTGTTAGATTGTTACTGAAGCCATCGACTAGATCGCTCTGACAGCAATACGTTAGGTGGCTTAAATAGCTATACTAAATTTCTGGGAGATCAATACGGAATCGCTCTGATGATTTTAAAAAAATGTTAAATAAATTTTTGAAAATAAATTTTTTTTTTTTTTTCTACTTATATTAGAAGACAAGAATTCTTACTTTTCGCAACTTGCTAAAGAATTACAGACAACGATTATGAGTGACAGAAGAAACAGAATTGAAAATTTGCGACAAATTTCCCGGGGAAATGTTACGAATATGTCTCTTGATAAATTAGGAGTCGATGAATCCGAAACCCAGGAGCCAAAGTTTGTGTTAGCTGTAAAAAAGGCTATTTGGTGGATAGTATTGATAACTTCATTAATTATCTTGTACATCGTGATCTATACATGCATCCCATCTGCTGGGATAGGCGGTTCGATCTTGATTACCGCGCTCACTTCCATAGTCGCTATCCTTACTTTCCTCGTACTGTCGATCGGGAAAAGATCGTTAGAGAAGTAAGAGAAATTTATTGATTGCCATTATGACAATTTAAAAAAGTTTTTCTGAAGGCTTAAAGAAAAAATATTATTGCAATATAAAAAATTCCATAATTTTGATTCGATTTATTATATACACGATTACATACGATTAAAAAAAATATTTTTTGCATA
>JZSA01002088.1:0-11052 GCA_000956155.1 Cotesia vestalis
AAGTGTCGGTTTATTTTTCTAAATTATTTCTTTGGTTACATTGAAAACAATTGATCGGAAAGGACTATTGAAAAAATGTACTTCAAGCTCTGTTCCTTAGAAATTTTTAATACTTCTTCTCTTGTGTTCAATTGTTCAACTAAGTATCTAATTATCAAAGTACAAATAAAGTAGTTGATCAAAAATCCAAGTGTGAGCAAATCAGAAAGTTCAATTTTGTGGTATTATCACCATAACTCTTGACCAAATCATAATTCCATAGCGTTAGACGGCTCAAGTTGAAGCTCTAACCTTCCTCTCGAACTTTTGTTTGTGTCATACCACCTTCCGACACTTAGTTTCCAAGATATCTTCAATAGAGCAGACTCCGTCATCATCAGTACCAAAAAATCAATTGATCGGGAAGGACTATTAAAAAAATGTGCTCTTTCAAGTTCTGTTCCTTAGAAAATTTTAATATTGTCCTCATTAGGTTCAATTGGTCAAGTGTCTAATCTCTAAATTTTTGATGAGACTTCTTTTCAAGTGTAACCGAATCAAAGTGTCTAATCATTGGTCCCACAAAAACGTTGATTGGTCACTTAAATCCCAATTAAACGGTTTATAATTACCAATAACGTACCAGAGATCAAGTATCTGGTGTCCGATTGTAATCCGGTAAGTAAACGGCAGGGGGCATGTTATCAAAGTGATTACCTGAGGCTTCTCGGGTTGGAGAAAGAGAGAAATAAAGAGAGAGAGAGAGAGAAGGAGAAGGAACCCCGACTAACGTAGAAACAGAGAAACAAGATGGTCGGAGGGTGAGCAGCTAGCTCGTGGATGCCTAGCCAATATTAAATGACAAAGGCAAAGGAATACCTCAAGCTCAAACGAAGAAGATCGTCCTCGGGTGCGTCCTCTCGACTCAGATCCACCAGTTCCCTCGCCTCGAGTGCCCGAATTCCTTAGTATCGTTAGAGAATTCACGTGATGCTTTAACTCCCTCGCTTACCCTCACTTCCGGGTCTCTTTCAAACTCAAAATACCCTTTTACATCACGCCGGTAACTTTATAAATATTCCACCGCTAGTTCACCACCAAAATCCGTATCGGCATTCCCCCGAATATTTTAAATAAGACGCTGAGGTTCCCGAGAAATTTAAAGACAAAGGCGAGTTTATTTTCCTGGAATTTACTGGAGAATTCCAGGAAAAGCGCTATTGGTGACGGAAAGAGTAATCTTTAGTAGAAAAACGAACAATTTGAAAAATTTAGTTCCAAAAGTTTCTGATAGGTGGCGCATTGTTGCTAAAAATTCTCGCTGAAAGAGAGTTAGCTAAAAAATTGTAAGTTTGAATTTAAAAAAAATTTATGTGTCTCACAAACTTTGTCATTTCTGTTGTAATTTCAAGTATTTCAATGATTTTTTGAATTTATTTAAATTATTTTTTTAATTTAGAGAATATTATAATTTAAATCTCATAAAATTTAGAAAGTCTGAAAATTGAGATTTAACATTGATATAACACTTGATTTTTCGATGGGATTGCTGTTGACTATTATGTCAGAAACATCATTGGATAAGACTCATCAATCATTGCATGATCATTCACGAAATAAGACCGAAGAATCAAAAGACATCCAAAAAGTTTAGCAATCGGTCTTGCCGCTCGATAGATTCTTTAAAATTTTTCCGACCAATCCTAATAATTAATTCGTAGTGGCCAAATTTCCGGCAAATAACAATTGTTTTCACATGTAATACTAATTTTGGCTGATAATATTTCAAAAGCAATTGAAGAAGTTGGTTTAAAAATAATAGTAATTTGAAATTTTCAAAATAATAAAAAATTACTTCTTTCATAAGTGAATGTGCAATTCAAAAAATTAATTTTATTTTTAAAACCGTCAAGTTAAATTTAACAATATGACTTTTTGTTTGGTCTTCGATATTTTCACTTGATAATAATTTTATTCTAAAAATATTTTTAATTTCACTTACTTTCCATTTCTACTATTCAATTGTCAAAAGCTTAGCTTACTTGAATTTTTTATGATAATTAAACATTAAAAAATAATTTTTTTAATCTATCAATTTTTATTTTTTAATTATATAGAATTTTTTTAAATAGTACTAAAAATAACCAACAGGTGGCGCAGAGTCGCTAGAATTTCTCGCTGCTAGATAGTTGACTCATGGGTTATACCTTGCAATAAAGGAAAAATCAGTGTGTCTTACAAAGTTTTTCGTATACTTTTTTCAAAATTGAAATTAGTAATCGATATTTAATGAATAATTCTTATAAACTGCCTTAGGTATCAAAAATCGAACAGTAAATTTTCTTTTGAATCGTAATTTTATTTTCTCAGCAGTTTTTTATTTTTAGGCTGTTTTTCTTAATATTTGCGATTCACAGCATATTTTTAAACCAAAAGACATTCCGAAAATTGTTAAATTTTTTATCACTACCCGTGATCTGTGGAGCAAACAGAATATTCCGTCTTTGCATTTTAAGTAAAAAAAATTATCAATTCGTTCCACTAAGTCCGAGCGATTAAATATTTACTAAAAACTCGTACAGTATATTGGCAGCCGGCGTCATAGATAACTCCCACTTAATTTGGACTCTTCTCACGAGTACCAAAAAAATTAATTTAACATCATAACAATTTAGAATTCAAAAGATCAAATTATCAAAATTAATTTCGTCATTTCGATATCGAGATTCTTTTTTTGAAACCTTCGGAATTTTGTCAACGCTTTTTTTTGATAGACTCTGGAATGTAGTCTATATTTCTAATTAGGTAATTAATTATAATTCATCGATGTTGAAATTATTAAGCTCCAATATTTCTTGGTCATTTTTCTAATTAAATTATCCCACAATCAGAAAACACACGATTTGATAAAATGTCTGAAATAATTAAGCAAATTAATTTGTGTACTTTTTTAAATAAGAAATTAACTTACATTTCTTGTATTTCACTTTGTAAAAAATGATGTCAAAGTTTAATGATTAAGATTTTCTTCATTTATCAGCTCGATCCTAAAAAATTGATAATTATTCCGAGTGATTTGAATCTGGCAGTATTTTAAGCAATAGTCCTGAAACTCTCCGATAGGTGGCGCAGAGTCACTTAAAATTCTCACTGCAAGACACTTGACTCGTATGTTATAGCTTCTAAACAATAAAAATTTATTTGTCTTTTTTTGTTACTATTTAAAGAAAATTGCATTCGCATATTAAATTATTTTAGTGTCATTAATTGTCACTTAAAATTTAACAACTTTTTTTTGAGAATTTTTGAAGTCACGTTAAAAAAAAATTTTTGTGCTTTAATTTCCTCAATTTCAAAATTTATTCAATAAAATTATTACTCAAAACTTCATTGTTTCTGACATTGCTTTAAACTAACAATTACGTGCGGCTTTTTTTTTACTATCTTCACTATTCTTTTCGATGATTAGCCTCATAGTAATTCAAACAATTATCTAGTAGAATTTGGATTCCTTGCAAACTTTTATAGTAAAATGTAAACTTACAAAAATTTTCCGCAAGCTTTTCGTTAACTCCAATTTATTCTTGTGGAATAAATTTTTAAAATTATCATCAATAAGTCACTTAAAATTTTTTTTGTTCATAAAAGTTATAATATTTCTTAGTTAGTCACTCAATGGCTTCTCTGAAATCCACGAATTCAATTTCACACTCTGGAATAACTGATGAAAAATTTTTAAAGTTGCATCCATGAAAATTCTTACCAAAAAATTAGTTTTGTAGTAAAAATTTCTGTAGAAAATTTTAATATATAATTAAAACCCAAAAAATCTGTCTAATTACTCATTCAGTAGCTATAAATGTACTAAGTGTTTCTGTTACACTCTTATTTATCAACCCGATTTTTTTGAGAGCTTAAAAATTTCAATTTTAATTTTTCATCAGAAAAAATTAAAAACAAAAATGATTTCTATTATTAATTATTATTATTACGAAAACTTTAGTAATTTTTTGTCAGTTTCTGAGTACTTAATAAAATTTAGGAATTTAGTACCAAAAAACACCAACAGGTGGCGCCGAGTCGCTAAAAATTTCCGCTGCAAGACACTTGAGATGTTATCTTATATCTTCCGGCCAAAATAAAATTTGTGTCGTACAAAGTTTGTCATTTTTGCTTTAATTATTTTAAGTACGGAGGATTTTTTACATTTTTTATTTTTATTATTTTTCAGGGAAAATTTATAAAATTATTATTTGTAATTTGTAACATTTGAAGAGTCTTAAATGCGGATTTTAACATTGGTTAAGTCATTTATCCGTTGGTTAGCTGTATAATAATTGTGGTTGACTGTTGATCCGTTTTTTTCTAATCTGCAGCTGGCGGGTAAATTAATAATACTTACACAGTATCGTCTCCGATCGTTTTATAACTGATTACAAAATTAATAGAAAATTTGAGAGATATGGCAGAAGAATTTGGCAACAGAAATAATATGAAATGTTGAGATTTTAGAAAAATTAATACTAACAGATTGAAAAATTGTAATTTGACAACTAGCTTATTGTAATTTATTCAAGCAAAATTTTTGTGCGAAATAAAATTCCGTCAAACTGTGTTAAACAATTCTACTGAAAATATACTAATCAGGTGATGAAAAAAAATATTTATATTCTGTCGATTAATTTTTCAAAGAAAGTTAGGACTTCTATGCGGCTTGATGCTCTGTAAAGTCTTTGAATTCTTTTAGGTCAGTCAAAATAATTTAGTTGAAACTTCGAACAGTCAATTTGTGGGTAAATAACAATTTCTTTGTTGTTCAGTGTCTAGATAAAAATTTTCTCGTGAGTAATTTTTGGTATCCATATTTAAATAAAGAGTATGTAAATTAATTTAGCTATAGAAGATACGTCAAATTTTGAAAATAATAAAAAAAATTTTTTTTTTATAAATATATTTTGACTAAAAAAAATTTATTTTATTCTCAAAACCGTCAAGTTAAATTTAACAATGTGACTTTTTATTTAGTCTTTGATATTTTCACTTGATAATAATTTTCAATTTCACTTACTTTTTATTCCTGCCATTCAATTATCAAAACTTTAGCTTACTCGAATTTTTTATGACTATTAAAAATCAAAAAAAATTTATCTCATCAGTCAATTGTTATTTTCTAATTATACAGCACTTTTTTTGAAAGTAGTACTAAAAATAGCCAACAGGTGGCGCAGAGTCGCTAGAATTTCTCGCTGCAAGACAGTTGACTCATGTGTTATACCTTAAAATTAAGAAAAAAATCAGTGTGTCTTACAAAGCTTGTTTTTTCTAGATATTTTTTTCAGAATCGTTCATTATAATTGATTATTGTAGAGAACTTGAAAAATTCTCAAAATCACAATTAAAAAATCAAATAAAATTCTCAGATACAACACTTTGATTTTTCTAGGCGTTTGTTGTATTTAGTATAGATTCTGAAAAAGTGTAATTTATAATAAATCTTAATTAAATAATTTTTTTAATAAACTTCTTTAAGCATCAAAAATCAAGCAATAAATTTTTTTCAACAACTATTCAATTTCCACAACTCCTTTCCAAGTTTTTTGGGCTTGCTTGCATCTTTTGGAATCAAAAAGATGTTTCTAAAAATAAAATTTTAATAGTTTTTAAATTGATTTCAGCTTTACAAGAAATTTCTTAAAAAATATGCATTGAAACATTTTAATACGTGGCAGATTAAATTATAGTGACGAATTTCTGCAAATCGAACGTCTCGATTTTTTTTGTAACATGTTCTAATGTCTGTTCAACTGGTTCTAAAATTAACTAATAAAATTAATAAAAAGACAATAACTAATAAATTAAATAAAACAAAGTTCACTTATTTGAGGCGCTGCCAGAGTTACGATGTTTTTATTCAACAATTTTTTTCTCAAGTATAAACAGTTTTTTTGTTTCAAGATCATTTATTCTGAAATCAGAAAACTCACGATTTTGATAAAATATCTGAAACAATTAAGTAAATAAATTTTTAATTTTTTAATCTGAAATTAACATACATTGTAATTCATATTATCAAGAATGATATCAAGCTTAAATGATTTGTATTTGCATCATTACTCAGCTCAATTCTAAAAAAATTCAAAAACACAGTTTGAGTACTCTCCAATAGGTGGCGCAGAGTCACTCAAAATTCTCACTGCAAAAGACTTGACTCGTATGTTATAGCTTCTAAATAATAAAAATTTATGTGTCTTATAATATTGGTTATTATCTTTTACTATATAATAATATTTGCATACTTACATTTTTTATTACTGACTGACAAAAATAATTTGAAAGAAATAAAATTTCTACCAATTTTGCTTCCATTTTTTTGGATTCCAAATTTCTTCAATAAAATTATCGTCGGAAAATTTTATTTTTTCCGTCAATAGAATTAGTTGAGATTGCTAATCGGACTCAGCCTTCGGAAATATTATTTTCTTTTTCAATACTCGGCTATATCAAGAATCGAATGAGTTCTGATCGAATTTGGATTTCTTGCAAACTTTTGTAGTAAAATGTAAATACATAAAATTTTTTAATAGTTGGTTTGCATACTTTTTCGGTCTCCTTGCTGTTCCAAATTGCTGCATGATGGCTACTTTATTTTAATACTAAATTATAAAAACAAAATGTTTGATGAATATTCTCAAAATTTACTCAAATCCAAAAATTCAATTTCACATTCTTGAATAGTTGGTAAACAATTTGAAATATTCCGTCAATGTGAAATTCTGACAAAAATTTAAAGATATCTCCAGAAAATAACAAATCAATACATTAACTCTTTCAGTTCCAGCTATAGATGCATTAAGAATTTCTGTTACATTCTTATTTATCAACCCCGATTTTTTTGAGAGCTTAAAAATTTCAATTTTAATTTTTTATCATAAAAAAGTAAAAAAATGATTTCTATCATTAATAATTTTTATTACTAAAATTTTTCGTAATTTTTTGTAAGTTTCTAAGTACTTAATAAAATTTAGGAATTTAGTACCAAAAAAACACCAACAGGTGGCGGCGAGTCGCTAGAAATTTTCGCCGCCAGATACTTGAGTTAGATGGTATATCTTTCGACAAGTATAAAATTTATATTCTTTGCAAAGGTTGAAATTTTTTAAGTTACAATAATATTTAAATTAAGTACTTACTTTTATTTTGTTTTTCTTATACCTATCAATCAAAGAAAAAATTTTTAGCTTTTCTACAAGTTTTTCTTTTTTCAAGTCTTTAATTCGCAATATTTTTCAAAATTATTTACAACAGATTATAATTAAAGAAAATGATGAAAATCAATAAGAAAAAATTTGTAGGTCTAGATTTGGATTTTTTAAAACATTACTTTTGAAATGGATTGGAGAATTATTATTCCAGCTTGTAAAATTTTTAACAACAACTCGTCTAAATAACAATCTGCAATATTTGTTTTTATTGCCCACATTCGCAATTCATTTATTGTGTCAACTTTTTTTACTGCATCTATTTTGTAATATATATTGAAAATTATTTAGACGTTAATATACACGAATTTTTATTTATTTCGACTGTTTTTTAATATTTTTTACAATAATAATGCGTACAGGTTAATAGAGAAAAATAAACAGACACACACACTCGTAAAGGTGCAGTGTCAGTGTGACCAATGTTTATGATTTAGTTGTAGATGGCGCGATTTCGAGTTTTTACTCGATATCACTGGCCAGTTACTGGTTTATATCGAGTGAAAACTCGATTATTTCTACTGGGAACATTTTAATTTTCCAAGATCATATTTACAAACAAAGCCGCCCTTTGGCATAACGATACAGTATATCTAATAATATATATCACTTACATGAACTAAAAGACATTAAAGATGAAAAAACAAGAAAAGAATAACAAAGCAACAATAAAAACCACATAGACAAAAGCGTCATTGTTATTGTAGACTGATCAGCTCGAGCCCGCAGCTGTTTCCGGAAATTGATAAGTCTCTAATTTCTTGACTCCCTTCCCCGTCCCTCAGGTCTGCAATTTACCTTTTTATTACCAGGTTTTATTACCGGGACAGTTAAATAAAACATCAGCGAGTCGTAGATGTCGAGTGAGTTTAAATAATAAAGACTCGGTAAACAAAATCCGAATGGAAGACGAGTGAGCTCTAAAAAAGGTTAAAAAGAGAAATCCAATCTTTTGTTCGAATTTCCTCTCTTGTATCAACACTGCCCGCAAACCTGTCGTTGTTTACACAATGATATTATACTAAGCTAACAGTTCTACCTCACAACTCACAACAGTGTACCGTCGTTACAATTTTTTCGAGATGCGAGAGATGTTTAACTTAAACATGATAATTTTGCTTTTTATCTTACATTTTTACACCTGAGAGTTTATTGAGTGGATTTACGGCCGTTAAGCTTTTTTGGATACAACGCACTTATTGTTTGTCTCCCGTCTTCGGCTATGGGAAAAAATTATGTTTTTTGGGTGGAATATCAATCATTGCTATATTATCTATTCCCACTTAATTATCTGTTAGATTGTTCCTGGAGCCATCTACTAGATCGCTCTGACAGCAATACGTTAGGTTTTCCCAGAAATTTTTTTCCGTGTGCTTTGTCAAATAATCTACAAGAAGGTATCTAAACAAAAATAAAAAATTCTTTAATTCCTGAGCCTGCTATTATAAAAAATACCTCAAGTAGCTCAAGTTGTCTCAATAGATCACAAAAAACAGGTAAAAAATGTAAAAAAAAAAATCGGTTAATTATTTTTTTATTACCCCATTATTATTTTATTACCTTAGCCCATAGATACTGTCATTGATCCCATGCGTGGGTGTTTTACCCTTACACATAATAAAATCAACCCCAGGTCTATTCACCCAGAAACCACGAGTATTTTCCTATAATGCGGATTCTTCCTCCCTCGATAGAAAACAAGAGTAAAAAGAGCCCAAAAATAAAAGATTAAAACCCCTATACCCTATACCCTACACACGCGGTACGTGCCACGCGCTCAACAAGTGAATCGGTAAAAAACTAACGTTACGGGAGTAAAAAAAAGAGAGCCGAGGGATAACAACACGCCCCAGTATCCGTGCCGACAAAATTGGAAATCAATAGCCCGTGAAACCGCAGCAACACGTCGATTTAGGACTTTTTTTATCGATTATTGAATTAGTGCCACTTGGTATCCTTCAGGAGCTTCTTTATCGGCTCATTGGTTCTCGCAAGTCATTTGTTTTGGTAACTTGTCTTCGGTAACTAATTGAGTCGCTGATCAGACGTTGATTAACAAGTTTTTCGCTTTAATCCGTAGATCTTTGCTTCCAAGTATCGATTTGTTATAAATTTTTCGTGAATATATCAACGTTATTCTTTAATTGATAATCTTACATTTGAAAATATCATAGATAGTAAACAAAATTGCTTTTTGCAAAATGACAACTGAGTCAGAAAAATTAGACTTGAATTCATCAAATCAGAACTTTAGAGCCAAAAATAAAATTCTTTAATTCACTTAATAAAATTATAAAGACTTTAATTTTCTATGATGAGAACCGAAAAAAGCTTGCTTAATGTAAAGATTCAAATTTAAAAAAAAACATGGAAAAAAAACGCTCCAGCGATTTCTAAATCTAAAATCCCAAATGATTTCGACAATACTGTAAAATGATTGCTCTCTTGAAGAAGCTCATTTAACAGACAATAAATTGGTATTGACCATGCTTCAATGAATTTAAATTAAACATTCGACAGAAATAAATATTCAAAAAAATTTTTTTTTGTGGAAGAAATTGTTGTAGAAATTTTTTAAAATAAAAAATTTTCTCTCGGATAATAATTCTAAATTTTGACTCAATTAAAATTTTCAGTAGCTCGAAGTAATTTACAAACCAAAATTCGATAATTTAATTCTAATGAGAAATATCAATTTTTTAATTTGCATTTCTCAATTTTTTCCTGTTAATTTTAAAGATTGAAATAAAAATATTAATACTTAAAATTTTTATTGAAAAAATTTTTTAAAGTATTTAAAACTTTAGAATGAAAAAAAAAATATCAAATTGTAAGACACATAAGACAGGAGTTATAATACCTAAGTCAGATTTCTTCTAGCGAGAAATTTTGGCAGCTATGCGCCGCCTGTTGGAAAAATTTGGAACTAATTTCTATTAATTTAATTTTTATTTCAAAAATTCAATTTTTTTGCAGAAGTTAAGCTTATCAAGCTCTGTTCTTTGAAAAATTCAATTAAAAAAAAAAAAAAAAAATTGAAATAAATTCAAATTTTGATTAGAAATAATTATTACACCTTCGATGATATCAATAAAAAAAAGCACACTCTTCTGGAGTGGCTATGATAATTGTAATGAACGTTTAGATATTTCTCTCGCCCATCTGGGTCCCCGAGTAAACCTTCCACGTTCCTTCCAACTCAGAAGCTCTTAAGTACCAAACTTGTAGAATTGATTTAAGTGCTGAATGCTAAATCAACCAAGGAAGGGCTCGCTAAATTTACGATTACACTCGTCCCTAAATCTATTGCCATTTTAGTAAGAGCCGCACCACCCACCGCTAAATAACAATAATAATAATAATAATAATAACACCGGCACTAAGTACTAATACAAATACACTACACGATATTTTTCAAACGAGTCCTTTCGGGAATGACAGCCTGAACTTTTTTTTACAAGCAACTTTAACTTTGTCGATGTTTTTTTCATCGTCGGTATTATGAGCTATCAATTACTTGTCATATTAATGAGCCTCTCTGTCTTTTATTTTCGCTTCGATCAAAGTTATTCGGCAGACACAATTTAATTTATTATTTAAAGTTATCTTGAGTACTATGTCAGAGAACAGACGAGTAAAATTATTGATAAAAATTACAAAATATTATTATTATTGTTATCATTATTTCTATCAAAATTTTTTTAAAATCCTTTAACATTGCTTACAATTCACTTAATATTGTCTTACAAAGCTATATAGAATTTTTTTTTAATTAGTTTCTAAAGTCACCGCTAGGCGGCGCCGTGGCGCTTTT
>JZSA01002089.1:0-13603 GCA_000956155.1 Cotesia vestalis
AAAAAAAAAAAAAGAAATTAAATAAAGTCTTTAAATCAGCGGGTAATAAAGCCGCTTTGAATCTTGACGAAGGGTTATAAATAGAGATCGGACATTCTTAAAGGGTAAAAAAAGATCGAGGATTCGATTTGTTGAGAATTCTCTTGTCTCAACAAAAGTTCGGGCTTCTTATTGCCAGAATCAGATCTCAGGCGTAATTACTAATAACTTTTCAACACGAAATGAGGTGCAGAAAGTAAGGGGACTCGAGGGTAATCTTTAAGTACGACCAAAGGATTCGGGCAAAGTCTGTCTCGGGTGCTGCTGGAGAAAGAGAGAAGGGGTTATTAAACGAGGGTTCAAGAGGAGCGAGGATGGGGCGCTGAAGGAAACAGCTGAAACCAGTTAAAGATTTGCGATGTCTTTTCGATCCTAGTCTCCAGATATTTCTCGTAATTACTGTTTGTATTTCTCTTGGCAAGTGCTATTTATTCCCAGCGCTAAATCTCCCTATTACCGACCCTTTTCCCATCTGCTATCTCCCCCCCACCTCTCTCCCACTCCCTACTTACGGCTCCGAGCTCTCAACTTTAAGGAAATTAAACGGCAGATCAAAGCCGATCGTTATCGATATTCAGTAGGTCTTTTTGGTGAATATCCTGGAAAATAATTGGAATTTTGGGAAATATTATCCACGGGAAAAAATCATATGAAAAATTACAATAGTAACATCGTAATCCAGGACTAGTATTTCAATATCATAACTTCTATGATTTTATATTTAGAAAATTACTATTTACTCATGAATTTTTGCGATGGTTGAATTATTGAAAATTACGATGTTATTTAGTAAATTTTTTTTCCGTAAGAGCAAGTGAATAAGGACGCATACTATATGTTTTAATAAAAGAGAGACAGAGTCCAGTAATTTGCGACGCCACCACCGAAAGATGACCAACTACTGTATGGAGGGTCTTATTGTCTGACTGAACAGAATATTTGGATATTTCCTCAGATAGCGTAAGAGGATAAGCCTTGGGCTTGAGACGGAGAGAGACCGGGTTCGATTCCTCGGTGGTTCAGAATTATTTTTTCGGTGACCTAAACTTCTTTTTAATTTGAGTGATCGAAAAAATATTATTATAGCAACATCGTAATTTTTCTTGTAGTGGTGCGTAAGGTTGAACAGTACAATTCTTTGAAAAAAATTTACGATGTTGCATCGTATAAATTATGATGTTTGAGTTCTGGTCCGGCACTACAATGTCCTATACTAAAAATTACGATGTTTTCATCGTAATTTTCCGTATAATTTTCTTTCCGTGTATGGCAACGGATAAAAAATATTTTTTTCTTCCAAATAAATGACTAAAAATTTTGTTAATAAATCAGCTTAGTGCAATGTTTCATTCTAAAAATTTACATATCGACTACTTTAAGAGATATTTTATTGTACGTCATTAAATTAATCTGTTGTCCTAACAAAATGATTTGTTATAATGTAAAGTAATTTTTTCTTAATTCAAATTAAAATCCGGAAAGTCAGAAAAATGTCAAAACTCAAAGCATCGAAACTTTTTCCATTGGGGTCGATACAAAACAGCGGAGTGATGTTTTATTCAAAGGAAAAAAGTCGGATAACATTAAAGTAAAATGTATTCTCGTTATCTTGGCTGGCCTATTAAGAGACAAATGGTTGTGGGCGGTGGAATCGAGTAGAAACTAAGGGATTACTTGTGAAAGCCACGAAAAGGGTTGACAAACGATCCGGTCGCGACCCTCTCTAAGAAGAATAAGAATAGGGACCGGAGAGGGGTGAGGGTAAGTCGAGGGAGTGGAGAGCAATCGGACGCTATTTGAAGCCGCGAATTAAAGGGGCTTCGATTATCGCGGGCTTTTGTAGCACCCAGTCGAACGCGGATTAACTCAGCTGAGTGGTACAAGGACCCGGACGGGGTGACCAAAGGCACTCCTATCGAGTCCTTTTTGTTGGCCACTTAAACACCGGGCACTTGAATTAAAATAACCAAGGGCTCTTGTCCGTGTAATTTTATCACTTTTTAGTCGGTCATAACTCGAGTACTTTCGGGGTTTTCCTACTTTAGGGTCATTATTTTTTGTTGGGAAAGTTACCAGACTACACTGAGAAAACAATTTGTTTGATTTTAATTTCTAGATTTATTTAAAGTAACTTAAAAAAAGTAAACTGTAATAAATAATAAATAATTTTCTCAAGGTGAAATATAAACAGTAAAAAGTTTTCCGTCATTGCGTCAAAAATTCTCCGTGTCAAATATCTAAGTGTCAAATATCTAACACTTTTTTATGTCAATTTAACATAATACAATTGTGTTAATAGTTTGCATTTTTTCCAACACAAAAAAAGTGTTATCTTATAAAAAAGTAACATTTCAAAAATGTCATTATAAAATCAACATTTAAGTTGTGTTAATTTTACATAAACATGTGTCAGAAACTGCTCTCTACTTTTTTAGGCGAGATAATCGCCGCCATCTTGTAAATTCCACATCTCTCATATAAACATCGAAAAAATTTTGTTTTACAAAATTTTTTTTTGTTAAAAGTTTATTTTAAAAATACTCAAGTGATTGTTAAATTAAATGTTTTATTGGTGAAAAGTGATTTGAGTGTATCAACCTGTTGCTACAATGTTTATTTTATCGAATTATCAATTAATCCCTTTATTGATACAAAAGTTCCACATATTTGATAACTTGAATGTTTTTCATTGAAAATAATTAAGGTTAAGCATTATCAATCTAGGGAGATCACTTCTTAACATTTTATTGTGTAAATATTCGACACTTACAAGTGTCAAAAATCTTCGGATGAACCATGGATTATTTTGACATAAGTTTATGTAACATTTAACACAAAAATGTGTTATTTTTTTAACATAAAATATTTATGTTAAAATGACACAAAATTTATGTTAAATTTTTTTGACACATATTTTTGTGTTAAAAATGACGCAAAATTTTTTACTGCGTATAAAAATATATTCAAGAGAAAATTTTCTAAACATAACAATTAATTTTCTCCATCACTGTGACTCAGCAGTTGTAGAACTAATTTATAACTCTATTCATATACACAAATATATTTATCTTAATAATTAGCAGTACGCATCATATCATTCGGAAGTCAGATCAGATAATACAGTGAATTACGAGCAATAATATTTATTCCAAATGTCATTTTTAATTATTTTATTTAATTATCCTAGTGGTCATGAAGACGAGGTCTAGATAGATGTTATCGCGTTGGAATAAAAAATAATGGGGCGTAAAATATTTTATTGAAATTAGAGAACATGGAAGCGATAAATTTAGTTATCTATTAATTATTTATTTAAATAATAAATTAAAAGACTTTTTTTTTTAAATTCTCATGTCTTTACGGTTAATTTATTGTCTATCGGCACGAATGAACTAACTTATTGTTAATTAGCGGCTAATTAATTAGTTCATTTTTTTTTTAAATAATAATAATGTTTTAAAATAAAATGAAAAAAAATATTTGAAAGCAATAAACTTAAAAAACGATAATATCAACATCGGTGCAATAAAAACTAATAGAAAGGATAGTACTATTTATTTTTATTTTACTTCTATTTATTGTTGAGATTCTTCATTTTATTAAGGACAGACCCGCGTTGTAAACCCAAGTTATATATCCTAAGAAATATAAATAGAGAATATAGGTATCGAAAATCGAGAGGTTTTATATTGATGCTAGTATAGTATTTTATGATGTTTAAATACGCCTCGGAGCGCTTGAGTAAGTTTTCACCTTTCGTCTGTCGGCTTTAAAAAATCGATACTTATTTTTATTTTAACACTCGCTTTTTAGACGTTATTATTATATCCGAGCTTCGAAGATGTTTACCAAATCATTAGTTTAATATATTATTTAAGGAGATCCTACGCGGAAAGAAAATTGAAGGAATTTTTACTATTTTACTATCGTAATTTTTATTTTATAAAATAGTAACGGTGGACTATACTTCTCATTTAGTAATTTTTACGATCTACTATTGTAAATTTTATCCAACAAGACCAGCGAGAGACTCAAAAAGTCCAATACTATAGAGCTAATTATACAATATGTGTTTGTGAACTTTACGATTCAACTATTGTAAAAATTGATAGTCGGTTTTTTTAAAAGAAGCTTTAGGGAGAGAGAGAGATAGCAGGTTGGAGTAATTGCTACTTTTACAGTAACCGAAAAAAGAAATCGAAATTTTTCGTCCTATCCGGGAATCGAACCCAGAACTCTTTGGTTGGCAGCCTGGGGACTCTCCCTCTACGCTATCCGAAGTAAACTACTACCAAAGTCCTTCAACATTTAGATAAACTCGGAGTCTAGCGCTGTGCACGGCCATCACTCACACTAATTTAAAAACATTCCAATGCGACTATTGTAAAATTTGTTATACTTCTATTGGAAAGATACAGAGGCAGCACTGGACAATTTTAATCTCTCACTTTTTACAATAGTAATATCTTACTGTTTCTAATCGTAAGTTGTAAAATTTCATGAATATTAGCTTCAATTAATATCTAAATTTGTCATTAAAGATAAATTTGACTAAAAAAATAATTCGGACGGCCCAGACCAGGACTCGAACCTGAATCTTTTGGGTATGCGCCAAAGGCTCTACTTATTAAGCTATCCGAGAGTTAAGCTACCATCTAGAAAATATTTGATAATTAATACTAATGAAAGTATAGTCCAGCTTTACAATAGTTGTATCGTAAATTTTCCCAGAAATTTTTTAAACTACATAACAACTACATAAACTACATAACAAAAATTTTCTATCAATTTTTAACGGCATATAAAAGAAATATCTTTCAAATAAAAATGATTAAACTAAAATTATGATTTAATTTTCCGTTTATATTAACTTGGAGATAAATTAGTACTTGCGAGAAGTCTTAAGACACTGCGCCGCCTAGCGGTGAATTTTAAAACTTCAAAAAATTCAGAAGGGACCATTGTAATGTAAGTACCTAAAATTTTCCGTAAAAGTCCAAAATATAAACAATTTGATTAATAATTAATAAAATAAGTAAAACTTTAAAATATCAAAAGCGAATTCCTGGTTTTACAACCTCCCATTTAAAACCTATCATGGTGGACTGATCGATCGTAAGATATGCTAGCAATAAGCCTTTAATTGCTCAGGATTCCTCATTTAATTTTAATTATTTGATAATCGTCGAGTCCGGTCTGGACAGCCCAGGGCGTTTCAAGTGACCATTGACTACTATGCTAGCTTTGTTGTTACTGCAAGACAAACAGATTTAATGTTGCTCAGTAGAAAAGAGATGGCGGCTGCTTTACTCAAAAGTCGGAGCCTGTGCCGACTATAAAAGGCATCGGACCTATAAAATGCATCCTTGGGCCGTTGATGGTCATTTATATGTCATTGTGTGTGATACTTTAACAGACGTATCCAAGTGACGTTTAGATCCAGTTTCGCCAATAATGCTTTATTTCATCTTTACATTTATTCTTTTGATTTTAATGAGTGATTCAGTAATTTTACTGGCTAGTCCCTACATAAGGAGTCATTCTACTTATTTTATTTAAGGATTAGTAAATTAAATTGATCTTTAATTGAAAAAATCCTAAAAATCCAAAAAAACTACTAAAAATTCCGAAATTTCGTACTTTTTTTTGGTATTTTGTCTGTTACTTCTGAATCATAGGTTGAAATATTTTTTAAAAGGCATAGATCAATAGGAAATTTACTGGACTACAATTTTATTTCAGTAAATTTTTTTCCTAAATCCACTCCTTCATTGAAAAAATCCTAAAAATCCAAAAAAACTACTAAAAATTCCGAAATTTTGTACTTTTTTTCATTTGTTTGTCTGTTACTTCTAAAAAATACAATAAAATATTTTTCAAATGGCATAAATCGATAGGA
Organism: Cotesia vestalis; assembly: GCA_000956155.1. Classification (NCBI taxonomy): domain Eukaryota; kingdom Metazoa; phylum Arthropoda; class Insecta; order Hymenoptera; family Braconidae; genus Cotesia; species Cotesia vestalis. The sequence continues at coordinate 5,939 of JZSA01002089.1, forward strand.
AATTTACTGGGCTACAATTTTATTTCAGTACTTTTATGTCGTAAATCCATTTTTTCATTGAAAAAATCCTAAAAAACTAAACAAAACTACCTAAATCCAATAAAATCCTTGATTTTCTCATCAAGGATCAATAAATAGCGATTGGGTAATCAAAATCCAAGTTGTACTACGTCATTTACATTGGGATTTTACCGCTCTATAATTATATTACTCGGTTTTTCGTAAAAAATGATCGGTTAATAAAAAAAATCTTTAAAAAGTGAGTCAACTCCGACCGGATGACACCCACACTCAGCAATATCTCATTGATTTATTAAATAAAACGTTTTAATATCCACTTAAAACGGTAATTACACATTGTAAGCATTTATTTATTTATCTTTTATCCTATATTTACAGTAAAAAATAATAATTTTAATGGATTTTATGAAACAATAAATGTGAGAATGAATTAATTCCTTGCGTCCGTTGTCTGGGGAATGAAAAAAAATAATAAATATGAGAGACAGATCATCAATGTCGAGTTGTCGGCCGTTAAAATTCATTATTCTCAATTCTCGTAAACAGCCAGTTATAAATTATTCAGGCCGAATGCTATATAAATGCTCATATATACAAGCTCGGATGATCTAATCGCTTGTATAGCCGCTTAACTGCCGGTAAATTAACCAATTGAGGGCTTAGAGTATCCGCGGATATCTTATTACACATTTATGACACTTATCAACGATACAAATAATATCAAATTCAATTATTATTACTCATTATCTCATTTGTTCACCGTTTTTTAATCATTTTTACCGAAAAAGTACGAATTTTCCAGTATTTTCCAGAGATCTATGATCTATACGTGATGTTTCAGCTTAAAGGTCGGCTTTAGAATGAGTATAGTCAGCTCCAGTGGTAGACTGGTCAATTCTGAAACCATGTAGGCTATATTTTAAAAATTTGAAATGATTGAGACGAAAAAATCTGATTTTTTCGAAGAAATTTTAGTTTTTTAGGATTTTTTCAATGAAAAAGTGAATTTAGAAAAAAAATGTACTGAGATAAAATTGTAGAGCGGAAAATTTACAATAGAAAACTGTACTAAAAACATCAAATTTGATGATAACTTGACGAGAAATCAATAATATAACAAAAAAATGATATTTTTATCGATTTTTGTGAATATTTTGTGATTTTTAGGATTTTTTCAATGAAAGAGTGAATTTAGAAGAAAATTCCACTGAAATAAAAAGATAGAAGGAAAAATTTCCGATAAAATGGTATACTTAATTTTTATTTTTTCGTTTAATTAAAAGGACTTAAAAAAAATTAAAAGCAGCAAAAATTAAATTCTGAAAAAAAAATTTTTTTTTGCAAAGCTCGCAAACTTGAAAGCAATTTCGAACAATTCTTAGAACCAAAGAGAAAGTAAGTAAATAAAAATAAATAGAGAATGATACACCATCAATCGTAATTAATTGTAATTAATAAGTAAGAGCAGCATCCTCTGCCTGCGTGTCTGAGTTAGCGTCTCCGCGTCTGGAAGCATTTAAACAAGTTTAGTAAGCGTTAGGTCTCCATTACTAATTTCCGCTCCACACTCTTTCACTAATTTACCACACGCTTACATCCACACTTGTACATATTTATTATTACTCATATATATGTATAGAGAGATAACTTGTCCACCTACAAACTAATCAATTTGGCGCCATCTCTGCTGACTACTCACTTACACTTAAATTACAATTTAAAATTACCCCGTCTACAAATTTATCATTTAAATTCATAAACACGTACTTTTAAGTGTCTATTAACGACACCGGAAATTGAAATATTATTTTTCATTATTTTTATAACATTTATTTGAGATGACGTATCTCGAGCACTTTCGCGAGTCGTAACTTAGGAACTGTCCAACCAAAATTACTTTAATGCATGTGTTTTGGTTAGCTAATTCACCGTTTAATCATTTTACTACAGTGCAATGTTCTTAAGTTCATTTTTTTGTCGAAAAAATCTTAAAAATCTAATAGAATCTCAAAATTACAAAACTTGACGTGTTTTTTTTTTTCAATTACCAATAACTCCGATATTTAACGTGATAATTGAAATTTTCTATACACTAGTCGATCGGAAATTTTCCGCTCTACAATTTTATTTCAGTACATTTTTTCCCTAAACCCACTCCTTCATCAAAAAAATCCTAAAAATCTCCGAAAACCCCTAAAAATCGTGAAAATAAGCATTTATCTCTTTTAATCTCTGGATAACTTCTTAAATAATAATAATATTCAAGATCTCAAGTACTAGTTGCATCGGAAATTTCCCGCTCTACAATTTTATTTCAGTACTTTTTTCGTCTAAACCCACTCCTTCATCGAAAAAATCCTAAAAAACAACTAAAAACCAACTAAAATCCTCGATTATCCCACTAATTAACTGAAACAATTCGCTCCCAATAATCCTCTCACAGCAGTAAGCAAACAAAAACTTATAAAATCAATCAAAAGCGTGTAAACACATAAGGAAGCGTTGAAGAATGTCTGCGTTCTCAGCCCAGTTGTTGAGTTCTCGGATACCGATGGTATAAAGTAAAAAAATCGAGAGGTCACGACGCTTAAGGTAAATAAAACAAAGTAATACATATTTCCCACACTACGGCTACTTTATACAAGCAAAAAAATCCGTTAGTTAGAGAAAAAATGTTAAAATATAAAATGACATTTTCACACTTGTTAATTATTTAAATTAATTAGCAAAATTAACATTAATAATTAAAATTGTGTGTATATTCTGGGTTGTGTAACGAAAGGTCGAATGCTTGATTTTAATACGCTAGACTGAACACTCAACGCTTCCGTTGCACTTGAGTGTACACACCGTTTGTTGGTAGTCAAGTCTAAGTACAGGAGCCGGTCTTACATTGTGTGGTGTACTTGTATTAATAATACACGTGTCGTCCAACCAACGTCGCTGTGCCGTTGAAAAATCTGATGATTTTAAGATTTTTTTGGTCGAAAATTAATTTTTTTAATTAAATATTATAAAAAATGAATTTTAGATTCAAAATTGTACCGCATGATTTTTTTTTTTTCAATCAGAAGCTTAGAAAAAAATTATTAAAAAAAAAAATATATATATATAGTTCCTAAAATTTCCGATAGGTGGCGCATGGCCAAAAAATTTCTCGCAAGTACAAACTTGTGTCTAAAATAATATAACCGAAAAAAATTTTTTGTTTTTTTTACATATCAAAAAATGTAATTTTTTTTGAATATTTTTAAATGCGATAAAATTAAAAAAAAAAATTTGAAAAGAAAACAAACAGAAACGGTCTAATTTTTAATAATTGCAATTATTAATTTAATGCATAGAATTTAATGACTGAGCATGAAATTTCATCTTTTTTTTTGAGGAAGAAATTTAAATATATTTAATTTTTCATCAAATCAAATTTAGTTTGATTTAAAATTGTATTGATTTTTATTTCACAATTCTCTAAATTTAAAAAAATAGTTTCTTTCCGTTTAAAATATTTTTAAAATTTTTATTGACAATGAAAATTGTCGGTAATAAAACCTGTAATTTATTTCGTCAAGATAAGTATTGTCCGATAATTTTTTTTATAAATTTTTATTTCTGGAATTTAAATAGAATTATTTGCTATGATAAATTTTTCAAAAGTTTACTATCTATAAAATTGGATTCAATTGATCATAAATAATCAAGTGTAGAGTTAGCAATTCTCGGAATAAAAAATTATTTAGTAGTTTCACGAATTACCGCTAGGTGGCGCATGGTCGCAAATTTTGTTCGCAAGTAGAAATTTGTTTTTAAATTATTATTACCAGAAAAATAGTACAGATTTTGTACTGAGTTTTATTTAAAATATTTTTTTATAATTTCTATTAAAATAAAATTTTTTTCAATTTTAATTTAATAATTATGAATTTATGAAAATTATTGGATATATTTCTTAAGATTTAAACGATAATTTTTTTGTGAACATTAAATATTTGGAGCAAACATTTATCAGCAAATTTTAATTTTAAATATGCTTTGCATACTTCGAATCCTTTAATAAACATGTGAATTTTTTCATATCAATTTAATTATTGTCAAAATTTTTCAGTCTTTTTGATGATCTCAGGTAATTTTTTTAATTAAATTGGTGAGCAGAGTTTAAAATGAAAAAAAAATTTAAATCAACAAGAATTTATTATATTCAAAATTTTCTTCGGAGCTATTATTGGGAACCTTAAAAATTCTGATTCAATTGAATTTGCTCTGTAGTTATAATTGCCTTTTCGTAATTAAAAATACTAAGACGATTTTGTAGAAATTTTTCAGGATTTCCAAATAAAAGTTTTACAATTAAACTTATATCTCTGTCAGAAATTATTTGTGAAAACGTACCAGTCACTCTTTCCAAAATTTTTACAACGTAATAATCTTTTTTTTTATTGTTCTTATGTACGGCAATTATTGGATAATAAGTGAATGTCAAAACGTAATCAACACGGCAAAAAAACAAGTAATCGGATGATTTTCACTAAAAACTTATTTCGAAAATAATTTGCATATTGTAACAATTACTCAAATGGCGTCTTGATCAGAATTAACTATCTTATTTCTTGTTCCGGCAACATGTGAGTTCGTTGTGGAATCAATTTTGATAACCATAAAAATTCTTTGATTTAAAAAGGTGCAAACATTCTTAACCTTCCATAATGAAACCCACAAATGTTCTTGCTTGACTAAATAAGTATTTACGTGATAGTAAAGATCGGAATGTGAACCACAATCGGCGTACCACGTGAAGTAAATAATAACGCCGACAAAGTTGCCGTACTTGTCATCATCATCAGAAACACTTTTGAACCGCGACAATGGTGAATATTAATTATTGTTTCAATTTTGCGTGTCTTGCACCTTGGATGATACTAATAAAATAGAAACAAAAAATCTAGAAAGAATTCGATTAACAGATTTACTGTATTTTCGCTAATTTATTTTTTACTTTACACGGAAAAAAATTAATAGCAAATGCAACATGATGCAGTCTTGGTAAATGAACATAATGAAATCATGTTGCAGCAACATGGTTTGTCATGTTTCGGCTACATGACAATCATGTTGTGGAAACATGAGTAAAATCATGTGGCAGCAACATGATTTTCATGTTTCGGCTACATGACAGTCATGCTGCAGTAACATGATTTGTCAAGTTTCGGCTACATGACAGTCACGTTGCAGTGACATGAGAAAAATCATGTGGCAGCAACATGATTTGCATGTTTCGTCTACATGACAGACATGATGCAGTATTGGTAAATGAACATGATGATATCATGTTTCAGCAACATGATTTGTCATGTTACATTAACATGATTTGTCATGTTACATTAACATGATTTGTCATGTTACAGCAACATGATTTGCCATGTTACAGCAACATGATTTGTCATGATGCAGCAACATGACAGTCATGTTGCAGTAACATGCCAATCATGTTGCAGTACTATGGGAAAAATCATGTGACAGCAACATGATTTTCATGTTTCCACTACATCACAGTCATGATGCAGTCTTGGTAAATGACCATAATGAAATCATGTTGCAGCAATATGATTTGTTCATGAAGCCGAAACATGACAAATCATGTGACTGCAACATGATTTCATCATGTTTATTTACCAAGACTGCATCATGTTGCATTTACTATTTATTTTTTCCGTGTAGTGGGACAAATTAATACAATATGAGTAAATATACAGTTTTTTGGTTTTTTATTTTATTAATTGCAATTAAACGCTACTGTTACACAGCAATCCGCAATAGGAGACCTAAAATTCTTCAAAGAATTAAAATAAAAAAATTTACACTCAATAAATTGACTTTTTGGCAAACTACTATGCTTACGGGTTTCATACTGGACGGACGGGAAAATTTTTTAAACTATTTTGATTTTTTTTTCCGCTTCTATTGCACTTAATAAATTCTGGAAAAATATCGAATTAATCTCTATTAAATTTTCTTGACAATAGTATGCAAAATATTTTGATTCCGTGAATTAATAAATCTATAATAATAATAATAGTTACCGAAATGAGGCAAAAAAAATTTTTTGATCGTAAAGCACTCTTCGATGCCTCGCATCATTCGTCATGCAATAGGAAAGACAAATGTCTATGAGTAAAAAAAAGAAAACAATAAATAAAATTTCGATTGCACAATAAACATCTAAGATAAAGATCCGATAAAGAAAGACATCGAATGTCGTAGTCACATTTGGCAAGTTGGTCTCTTCCTTGGTCTCGCTGCTCTTTAGGGTCAAGTGACACATTGCCCACGACAATCCAAAGAGTGCGTACACGGTACTCTATAAATGGAACTGTCTTTCTCAGTGTATACTGAGGATTCAAGAGACCTTCTTACTGTTCTCGTCTCTTTTTATTATTCTTTTTTGCGCTTCTTAACTCCGTCTCTCTCTAATTCGTCCACGAAGCTACTATATATCTCTTCTCACTCCGATATATTCGTCAGCGCTTACATCCAACTCTCTCTCTCTCTCTCTATCTCTCTCTCTCTGGTTTTCCGTCCTGCTTTTGTCGAGTGTATAAGAGGCACTGAGAAAAGGCACGTGTATCGAAACCTCTCCGCACAGTATCACGCTGCTAGAGGCACGTTGATTTATATTCGCAGTGAGATTTATACCGAAGGCTCGCTGGATTGAGTCGCAACATGGCGCCGACTTATCGCGAGTGGGTAGAAATGATCCTTAAGACGCATCCATCTACAGAAAAAAAATAATGCTTTTTTTTTATTGGGCTTGTATTCGAACGAGGCTTTGGAAAAATTTTAAATCGATCCTTTCGGAAGCTGACAAATTTATGCCGTTGACACGTGAGTTATTTTATTCAGAGCTTAGGTTTAAAAGTGTCCTTAAGAAAATTTTTTTATCATTGATATAGCATCGATTAATAATACGTCAGAATCAAAATATTTTATTCAAATTTTTTAGATTAAATCAAAATTTAATTTTCCAAAAAAATTTAGAAGATTTTGAGTCGTTTTTAAAGCGTAAAAAATTTTTAGTGCAATCATAAAGTTCATTGATAAATGGGGTAAAGATTTCTGCCTGTGGTTGGTAGTTCTTAACCGCGGAATGTGAAATATGAAGATGCAGATGATGTAAACGAAAACAAAGATCACTAGCCTCAGGCTCTTTTCATTCATACAACAAATTTACGGGTATATCTGAAAATTTTTAGTATGTTTTATTTAATTTAACTTTGTTATGTGTTTATAGATTCTAATTTCAAATAAAAAATGCAAAAAATTTTTAAATTTGTTTAATTAAGAGAATAAATAATATTTTGTCTCCAGCAATATTTTGACATCTTAATTTTTTACTTTTTTTTACACTTCCTGCTGACCATCTTGCCCCGTACTTTTTATGTCTTCGGCTCTGGGATTATCATCTAGACACTTGAAACTAAAAAGCTGCGTGCTACTTTTTCAAATCTCCTAAGAATTTTCCTAAAATTCCTACGCCCCCAGTCAAAAACTCAAAATTTTCTTAAAATTAACTTTTAATCTCTCTATCTTCAAAACTATCAAATTTATCAAAAAATTATAAGAGACCTTTTTTATAGAGGAGAAAATTTCCTA
>JZSA01002095.1:0-28280 GCA_000956155.1 Cotesia vestalis
AGATATGGTCAAATATGGTGGGAAAATTCAAAATGGTCGATAAAAAGGCTCGCAGATATGGACAAGCGGTCGGTAAGGCAAATTACTTAGTGCAGGCTCGGTCGGTATTGCAGATCCCTACCTTACCTGTGTCTCGAACACTCCTAGCTATACTACTCCCACCGATTGTACATAAGTTATCACAGAAAAACTTTTTCTATATTTTTATACTAAATAGTACTGCTTTCGAACCATTACTAATAATATTTAAGAACACCAGAAAAAATTTGCTTTAGTGTTTCGAAAAATAATAAATAAAAAGTAGATCATTTTTTTTTATTCATAAAAGTAATTACAATAAAAAACCTTTTACATTTTTTTGACAGAAAATTCAAATATTCCTCAACGTTTATATCTTAAATTAGACAGTAAAAAATTTTGCGTTAAAAATTTTTGTGTTAAATATTTAACATTTTTCTGAGTTAATTTAAATCAATAAATGTTAAATTTACACATAAAAGTGTTAAATATTTAACACAAAATTTTTTGACGCAATGACGTAAAATTTTTGACTGTGTAGATATTCTATAAATACAATTTGGTATTGATAGAAACATTTTTAAACTTTAAGCTCGCTTGACCTTGACATGTTAAGAGTAGCGCACTACCTCTAAATCATTTACGTTATGAATCGTGCAATAGGTTTAAACAATTCAAGTTTTAAAAAGTTTCAATAATCTGTTCGTTTTCACCAATATTTGGATGGAAATCAATTGAGTTACAGAGCAATAAAAATGAAAATGAAAAACAAAATGCATTGCACAGCAGAGCGAATGCTTAAATAAAATCTATTAGACATAAGATTTGCTCGAAAAGAGATCGCAATCGCAAATTCATTTTTCTTCGTTATTCACTTGGCTCGTTATCATTTTGTAGAATAAATGGAACGTTGAGAATCTTTGTATAAGTAATGAATGTGGATAAAAGAGATTAGACGGTTGAGCAGTCTCAGGTTCGGAGGTAACTAGGGTTTATTAATGATTTTTCTCTCTTATACTACTTATTCTTCTTAGTCGTCTTCTTATTCTCTTTATTCAAGTGGTTGTAAGCCTCAAGCTTTTATTTCTACTCGGCGTTTCATCTACTTTTAAAATCTGTCGGTTGTCTTTCTGACAAACGTGTATACGCTTTCTTCTTTTATTTCATCTTTGCTAGGACTTCTTTTTACATGTTTAACTTGTTCACGTTAATTAAATTTAAAATGACATCAGAAGAGGACGAGCAAGTTTGCAATGTCGACCTAGATTCATTGTCTTTTGATTTAATGCCTACGAAAATTATATTCCAAAATTTTAGAGAGAATATTAGTCCATGCGTTTGTGCTTTGAAAGCACACACGCAAAGTTATTTTATTAAAGAATAACACTCACATATTAACACATGTGCTTTAATTACTAGTGTGGTTCAAAAATGTGTCTACCTATTTTTTTAAGTCTCCTAGAAAATTATGTTTGTTTGTCATTATTCTAAAAAAGTAAAAACTCTCTTCAAAAATTAATTTAACAAAATTTTATTGAAAATCACTTAACTTTTTTGAAACCTTCAATACTTAGATTTTTTGTTCTTAATCTTTCATCTGGTAAGATTTACTATTTTCTAAATTGAAAATTATGTACACTCTGAAAATTTTAAGTCGAAATTTTGATTTTTAGAAGTCGCTAAATAATTAAAAATTTTGGAAAATTCAAAAGCCTTATAATCTTATTTTTCACTGTAAAATTGATTGAAATAAAATGCAAACAACAAAATAATAAAAAAATAGTAAACTCTACTATGGTTTAGTGGCTCCTATGGTTTAGAATTATGAAATGAAAATTATATATATTTGTGTGCTTCGGCTATAACTTAACTTCCGGCCAAAAAATACTTATATATCAAAAAGGCTGTGAATAAATAATATTATTTATAACAAAATATTGTTAACACCACCATGCTTAAATCAGAAATTTCGCTCATTTTTTTTTAAATTAATCCTTTACAAGAAACTATTTTTCGATCAACTTTTAAATGTATGAAATTTGTTTATTCTTACTTTATCATGATTTTTTCATTCTTTTACTTCTTAACAGAGAATAATTAATTTAACAAAGGATTAAATATTAAAATCAACAAAAAATATTAAATTATTTATAAAAATACCTTATGTATCGAGATAATTTTTGGAGAGAGCTTCTAGAACATTATAAATTATCATGTTTTCACGGGTAACTTAGAAGAAGAAATAGCAGTTTTTTGTGTTATCTATATTTAATTTCAGTATGGAATGAAAAAAAATATTGTTCCAATTTTCAGTAATTAAAATTATCAATACAAGTAAATATTAACAATTATTGTTATACTTATGATTAAAATTTTTATCAATTTCTGTTAGATTTATCAAAAAATTCAATTATGTCAGTAAAGTGAGATTATAATTATTTCATTTTGCATTTTGTATTTTGGCTAGAACTGAGCAAAATACCACGAATTGTTAGTAAAGCAATACTAAGATTTCATTTTTCAGTTGAAGAAATATTGTGAGTGTAAATATACTTTTTTTTTTTTAGTGTGTATCTCATACTTGTGATTATTTTTATCGAAGTACATACATTTTCTTCTAGAAAATCCGCCCTCTGAACAATTAATGAAGAAACCGCATTTCACCGCGGTTTGACGGTGAATTTCACTTGGACCTCTCATCTTATATTTTAGCACCATACACTTATACTAGTTGAGAAATTTACAGCAAACCGAATCAGATAAACCTAGGAATAGAAGTAGAAATAATAATAAAAATAAATGCCAAAGAGAGGAAAATAGATCAAGAAGATGCTTAACGAGCGGTATTCAATTTGACTTCCGTCGACGCGTTGGATTTTAATGCTCCTGATGATATCGGGAAATTATCTTTTCAACATCCAAGCGAGCTAACACTTGAAGTTTTTATTTTAACTCTCGAAATCTTTTTTTTTTTTTTTAATTGTAACTTTATCTATTTATAGATAAAGATAGATTGCAGTAAAAATTCAAGATGCTTCAATTAACAAAATTAATTGAGAGTTACTGACAGATATTAAAATTCTTTCTCAGACGCTCACGAACTGTGATTGCTTCAACGAATAGCGAAGATGATGAGAAAATAAAAGTTTTATTTTATTTAAAACTTACTTAAGAGGATGTTTCTTATAACTTGAAACACTTGTAAATACTCTAAGAATTCACAAAGAAATTTTTTATTATTTTCACAGAAAGATTCATTGAAAGTGTATGCATTGTAAAATTGCATAATTTTATAATAATGCAGAGGAAATTTATTTTTGATAGAATTGATTCAATTAATGTTTTATAAACTAGGACATCTCTGAACTCTTAATTCAATCATAATATTAAATATAAATTATCTAGATTTATATGAGTGTTTACTCAGTATGGTATGAAATGTAACAATTCATTTTCAGATTTCCTGAAGCTGTTTGCAAGAATTGCGAAGCGCGCAGGTATGCTCTACTCTCGCCTAAAAATCATTATTTCGATTAAAACGTGATTTTCATAATTTAAACAAAAAAAATTATGTATAAAAAGCATATTGAGATAAATAATAATAACTACAAAACACGTTAAAAAAATTGTTTTATCGATTATATAAGATTTCTCAGGAAAAACTCGTTTTTTTGACGAATTAAATGAATAAGAGCGTGGTATTCACAGGAGCACTGGGCTTGATAACACCACAACTTTGTCAAAATTAATTTTCACGATTTAACTTTTTTTTTTGTTTTATTCCTTAGGAAATTTGTCAAAACCCTTGTGAAAATTGCGTGTCAAAATAATTCCGTTTCAATACAGTTATTTTTTTTCGACTGTCAGTTCGGTGAATTTTTCTGCGATTTGGGCAGCCATATGTATTATTTTTCATAAAATAGGATTGAAATAACTGTAAACAAGCAGAAACTACATATACATGACGGTATAATTACTAACTGTTTTATTATCTGTTGAGATTTTTTTTTAGCTTGACCTACGGAGGAGATAACACCACTGGCGGGAAAATTCAAACAAAAAAAAAACGAATAAAAAAAAGTATAGAAGTCTTAATGAAAAAGTTAACAAATCGTAATATAAACAGCGCTTAAGGCATGCTCATTTGAATTTTCCAAACTTTTTATTTTTATTTTATTATTTTACAAAACTAATAACGTATGTAATGACATTTATACTAATGTAAGAACACTTAACCTCTCATTTTTGTTCTATTATAATTTACTACACCTTCAATTCAGATAAAAATTTAGTTGGTAATTTATTTCATTTTATTCCCATAAATTCCTCATTATAAATTAAAATTATTAAATCTCGCACAGTAATACGAAATTCTCAGAAAAAGACAATAACAAACATCCTCAATAATTGATTACGAAATTCGTAGGTGAAAAGTGTTTTTCAATGATTTGAATAATTAGTTGTGAATAAATTAGTTTCAATCTCGATTAGGAAATAAAAAGATACTAACCAAAAAATACTTAACAGTTAAAGTTGTGTCGAGTATGTAGGACACACAAAATAACTTCTATGCCAAGAAAAAAATTATGTTAACACATGTAGATGTATGATTGCAAGGCAAGGCTATCAACATCATTAAGGAGGATGATGCTTAACAAACATGTCAGTTAAATGATTTATACTTCTTCGATGATTAAGAAACATTAACTTTGAATAATTTAACTAATTTCATTGAGTTTATTTGTTTATAAGGTTATACTCGAAAATTTGAATTTTAAGAGGATTAGTTGATCGTTTAATAGTAGACATTAAAAGAGCTTTGTGACAACAGCGCCGAGATCGCAATATAATTATTTTATAGCTGTAACACTCACATGAATAGATAGTTTTACTATTTTTGGTTATATTATATACTATTATTCTGGGTTAAAGTACTCAATCAATACTTTAGATGGGTCGTGAAATTTTGCAACTATGGATACCGAGCGTTACTACTCATTAAACAATTGATAATATAGTGAGATGCCAATTTTGTAATATTTTTGTATTAATATTGGCTTGTTAACCGTAATCGATATGAATGATTAAATTTTGATGAAATATAAAATCAATACAGTAGATTTGAAAGTTAAAAAAAATTTATTTTTGATATCTTAAAATTGGCAGTGATTAGTCAAATTTATTTTTAAAATACTCTTCATCTTTTTGACTATCCTTTACACTGTTTCAATTGACTGAACCTTATTTTGTATAAATTACTTCACCTATTTCATAACTTTTACCATTTTACCGAAAAATATAAAATAAATATTTATGTCATAAGGCCGTGAAGTGGCGGTTTTCTAACAGTGACGATATTTCGATATGAGCTTAAGGTTTGTGGCGAGAAGGCCCGAAACGGGCGCAATTTTAACGTCCGAGGCGTAGCCGAGGACAGAAATTTACGCTCGTTTTCGAGCATTCGCATCACAAACATTAAAGTGAATATCGAAAAAAAGTCGTTGTCAAAATCGCCACTAAGCGGCCGAATGACATACAATATTTTTTTTTGCTATCGCTCCATAAGTTTAACTTTTGAGGGATAGGTGGCAAATAATGACAAATTTAAATTTTATAAAGTTTCACAAGGGCAAAAAAACTTAATTTTATATTAATTATTTTTTTATCAATATTTATTTAGGGCGTGGTTGTTATTTTATTAACATTAAGTCCGCTTCATAATAAACTGCCAGCAAAAGCAATTTTAGGTAGATAACTTGCGAATTTTCATCCAAAATTGTTTTTTCTTTAATCTACAAACTTTCATCTACAATCCACAGAAATTGACTAACATTATTGATCAGTCCCTTTTTTTGACGAAAGGTTCAAAATTATTTAAGAAGAAGTTGTATTACAAATTTTTAATAAAATCCTTCGGATTTTGATGTAAGAATTGAATCTTAAAAATTATAAAATCAACATTTCAGACCTAGTAACACAATATATAAAAGTGATAGTTGATTTCGCTGTTTACACTGTCTATGTTTCGTACATTTCCTTTTCTCTTTAACAGAAAAAAATAAATAACTAGAGTATATCAATTTCCCAGCGCTCAAAGCACGTTTATGTTAGAAGCGCCGAATTCTATTTTTTTTTATTTTTATTTAATTCATTTCTTTTATTAATTACATTTTTATTATTTGTTTAATTCTTAAAAATTGATTTTGATTATTTCAAACAAAAAAATTTTAAATAAAATTTTTTGTGTGAGATACAACTAATCGACGAGTTGAGTTTCAAAGCGTATCTTTTCATTTTTAGTTAATCGAGACAAAAAACCGATTATCTCTAATTATAAATATTTTTATTGAACTTTTTTAATTTAGCTATAAAGTGCTATCGGTTATGAAGCTACAATTCAATTCTCATTTAGAAATCTTTATAATTTTCGAAGTAATTAATTTATAAAAGTTTAAAAGAAAAATGCTCTTTTAAAATATGAAAAAATACCCTTTTGAAAATCAGCTCAATTAATTTTTGCATATCAATAACTTTACCATTTGCAAAAATTACTTTACAACTTTCGATAACTAATTCTTAATACATCCTTCGATCAAAAGTTATAAATCATAACAAGTTTCAAGACTTGTCAGTACGATACTCCAGAATTCAACGATAGATAACGTAAAAGTACATAACCCATATACTTGTACCTATATTTTCTCACTTAGTCTTTTATCCATCTATAAACACATTGATATAGATATAGATATCGAAAATGAAAACTCTCTCGAAGTAGGATTGACTAGGATTGAATTTTAGTTGGCGTGAAAACACGACATTTATTCCTGTCACATACAGTACAAACTACTGGTACGATTCACGACAACGATCTTCAATGCAGTCAGTTAGTTTTGTAGATTGGAAACTTCATCTTACGGACTAGACTTTTAAAGCTTGTCACTTGTCGCAAGTTGCTACTTCTTCAATAGAGACGCTTGGCTTCGACGAACTCTCAAGTTTAAATCCAACATCAAGCACGGCTACAAACTTAAATACAAATTTAATTCAAGGCAAAATTATAAATGAATATTTTATGGAGTTTATTCCGAATAATTCAACATCTTTATCATATCGATTGCTATATATATATTTATATATTCTTTGACTTGAGTATTATGTAAGTCTGATGGAATATTAAGTTGTCAATGATACTGAGTAACGATAGTCGTTCACTGAATTACAGTATCTCAATATACAGAAGAATAGAAGAAAAGAATCTCAATTTAAAGTCCTTGTAAAGAGTAAAGCAAATAATAAAATAATAATATTATTTAAAACTCTCTTGAATTTGTAGTAAATCCATAAGGTTATAGATTGAGTTTGCTGAATGGTTGAGTATCTACAACACCTGCTGTAGTTTGCTGTTATATTATAAAATAGCTGATGCAAGTCCAAGGGAATCGAGAAGTAGCCGAGGGCTAGCTCGTCTAACCGGTACTACGCTGTAAAATTCTCAAGTATGCACTTGCTGGCGAGGAAATTCTGAGTTATATGTACACACACTAAGCTAAACTACAATTTAAATCTCTGCAATCTTGTGCTTGTACTATGTGTAGATATATTGCACCAAAAATAAAATAAAACTTCTCGCGAAAAGTTTATTTTTTTATTAAACCTTGCAGAGACTTGGATGATAGAGTAGATGCTAGTCGCACCACTGATATCGAATGTATTCTTGATAAGAATGCTATTGGCCATATGCTCTCACCGATAGGTAATATCGATTAGGAAACCTCTTCCTCTCACAGAGCTCCCGAGGGAGGTCGACTGCATTAACGTACTCCCTCGCCTTACCGGCAATTACAATAATTAAATGTCTCGAATTGATTTACATATTTTTATGCCCCGGTATACTTGATTATTTTATTTTTGTACTGTTAATCTGCATCCGCTGATTATATTGAATCTTCAGAGAAAATAATTTTTATAAGATTTCATTTTATAACAATTAAGTTAAAATCTGCGGTCACTTTGTGATTATAAAGAATCCAAAATTTGAAATTAAGAATACTTAGTTTAATAATTCCATGAAATTTTGCATATTGCTATAGCGTGAATGCTAGAGAAGAAATGGTTTTTAAATTATAGTAAGTATGACAGAAATCTTGGAACGTTTCGCAATTCCTGATCTCATTACAATTCTTTTAATAATTAATCATAAATAGAGAGTAAAAAATTCAGGCAGAGTACCGGTAGAAAATAATAAACTTAAAAAATTAATAAGATGAATTATTTTTTAACTTCTCAGCTGTCGAAAAAATTACACATGCTGTGATCTGTTGATGCTGCATGACAGTCAATTTTGTCATGATATTTTAATATATTATTATTTTTCAGAACACTTCAATATTTTGCTAATTAATAATAAAAATTTGCTTGAACTATGCTATGAAAATCAATTTTTTTTTTTAATATTTACATTTCAAAGTTTCCAATTTTCGAAAAGTCATTCAAATTTTTTCCGTTTACATTATATGCAGTTTTATTCGATTGAAAAACTACTCAGATATTGACGTCATTTATATGTCTCTATCATTTATATAATTCAATCATTTTAGTTTTCAAGCATTTCAATCTCAATATTAATCATGTATTTTCAGCATCAGATTGAATTTGCTCATATTATTTTGTTAGTGAACAATTAAACCCGCCATAACAAACCGAATAAGCGATAATAATGCATGCGAGAAATTTATTAAAACTTTCATAATCCAATATTTGATTTATTTTTAAACAGACACAGCTATATCAATTAATGATATTCAGATTATTAGTGTATTATCAAAATACGATAAAAATGAAACTAAAAAAATTAAAGTTAATGCTCCAAACGCTCATATTTATTTCCAATGCAAAAGTTTTCCTCGTAGTTATAGAGAAATAATTTATTTTATCTATTGAATAATGGATTAATCTATATTTTTGTTATATTTTATTACATACAAATGTATGCAAACATATATAGAGTACTGAAAATAAAATTAAAGCAATCAACTTTTTTATGTATACAGCCATATAATATTCAAATAGTTTGTTTAAATATAATGAACAAATATAATTGAATAATAAAAATAATACTGGCAACGAGGAGAAAATGAAAAAAAAAACAATTTTACACTTGATGCAAGAATTAATTTAACATTAAAATATTAATTTGTAATTTCAGATGTTTTCAACTTTTAAAAATTTTTAATTATTATGAAATTAAAATACAAATTTTAATATCTAAAAAAAAAAAAACGTTTTAATTATTTCTAAAGTCCGTAAATACAACATGAAAGAATCAGTACGTAGTAGCATCGGCAAACCAGTGGGATCATAGAGGATCAATATATAGAATAGATAGCGCTCACAACGAAAAATATAAATAATACTGTCGTACTGAAAATTCTGAAGTTTTGTTAAATTTGAATTTTTCCTAGATTTGTGTGATTTTGTTCAGCATTTTTATACCAGTTCAATGGTACTAATTACTAGGAGTTACTTTATATAATACTTCAAAATAATTTTGAAGAATTTCATCTACTTGATTTGAGTAGGAAAATTCTTAAATTAAGAAATTTTTATTGGTTTAAATAAATTTTACTTCATTCAAGAATTTTTTGTCTTGATCCAAGACAATGAAACTCTTCAAAATTATTTTCTTGGTTTAAAAATTTTTCTCTTGATTCAAATTAATTTTTTTTTCTGTGTATATATAATTATAATTGTCATAATCATAATTTCTAGCTTATCTAGAGAAA
Organism: Cotesia vestalis; assembly: GCA_000956155.1. NCBI lineage: Eukaryota > Metazoa > Arthropoda > Insecta > Hymenoptera > Braconidae > Cotesia > Cotesia vestalis. The sequence goes on from JZSA01002095.1 coordinate 9,804, forward strand.
CAGTCGTATTTGGTGCCCAGTACACATGGAGCCGTCGTATTGCATGCCTCATAATGCAATTGACATTAAATAATTTAAAGAATAATTGCTATCAACATGTTATCTGGTTCATCACAAATTACTGAATAAATTTCAATTTAAATGTAAGCGTATCACAGCAGATTTAAATAATTGAAATATTTGTAATGGGTTTCATTATTGTACATTGTAATTTAAAGCTATTAAAATGATAATTGGGAAAAAAATTTTTTTAACCATAACGGTATAGAAAAATTATTTATTTATGGTCAAAAAGTATATTAATTTATAATCGGATTTTTTTTCTTGACATAACAATATATTTTTTGATAAAACTAGAATTTAATTTGCGCGAAGTAAATTACAAATTAATTAAAAAAACTAAATTTTATGTACAATTGAAGTTCATCTAAATTTTTTCACGGATAGTATTTATTTTCATCCGAATTTAATGCGCTCTTCCGTTTCGAGTGAATCAAGAAAGAAACTAATTGTGAATTGTTTGACCGGCGGTCAGCTTGCTTCCCAATTAAATATAATATCAGCTGCTTTTAAGCTGTATTTAGAAATGAAATACTATTAATAGCAGCTTAAGCGACAAATAATTTTCATACTGACAACTGAAATGAATTAATTATAATAATGAAAAAAAAAAAAAAATCGGTCGAAAGTTCTAATACTCACAAGAAACCAAGAGTTTGAAAAATCTACACTATACACCATTTAAATACTTTTGTTTCTAGAAAATGTAAATTTATTAATTTTAAAGAATTTGTAGTCGATCCAGCAACCATTTTCTCTTCTGTCAGTGTGATTTTCGTTTCGATCTTGTATCTAGTATGATCCTTAGATAATATTTGGTCACACAATATAATGAATTCGTTTTTGAAGTGATAGTAGAACATAGCTCCGCGCTTAGAGCACGCAACATCTTGAAAAAAGTTATATTTTTGTGTGTACAATGTTGACGTAAATAAATAATTTTCTATAAAATAAAGAAAAATTATAAAAAAAATAGATGTTAATTTTTAAATGACGTATAACTTTAGTCGATAAAGTTAATAACAAGAGTTGAAAATCTAAACGATACAATTTGTAATAGATAGCCGTTTAAAGCATAACAGAGCGACGAGGTGTAATAATCGCAGACCAGCAGACAAACCGTAACGGAGTATGGGGTTAAAATGATTCTCCATAGTTGTTCTCTCAGTTGCGAATGGACTTTCCGGATTTAATCAGCGCAATTGTAAATACACCGATTAAACTGCGGCTTTTGGTAAACGTCGAAATGCTTTGAATTTATCGTTGCTCTCTATAAGCGGGCGCTTTCCGAGTAGCAATATAAATGCAACATTTACTTTCAAAATATCTATCTCCAAATAAACATAACTATTTGGTTTTTATTTTTTCATCATTTGAATAGATCTCGAGGTACAGCATCAACAGAACTCACTCATCGATGCAAATACTTGCACCATTGGTTGAATAAACATTATTTGTGATATTGCCCGTAAAACCGCGGAGTTTACAATAAAACGGATTGACAGTACATTACAATACAGTTATACCGGACATCTATAGTGTTTAGCATGGTACAGGATCTCGAGTTAAGTATAGTAGACGCCTTTCTGTCGAATCACTCGGGATTTTGGTTTGCCGCAGTCTCCCGACGGGACTGTTAGAACCTGAGGATAATCGACCACCCGTCGTTTTGAAACAGGACGTCCCGATTGTGTCCAGACGGTGAAGCAATTCACGGAATTGCCCCGTCTCTTGTTCTCCTTTTCCGTTTATCCTGCTCCTTCTATTCTCTCAATTCGCTGTCTCTTATACTCTACTCCTCGTCTGTATAGGCATAGCCGCTTGGAAGATAAATTAAAACGATTTCATCAATCGATAGCAAACAAAATTAAAGCCCACGTATCATTTGGAAATTTAATCCTGCCAAATTGTACAGTAGTATCGTAAATTATTATTTTTATCTTCGTATCGAATTCCACGGAGATTTAAATCGCTGATTGCACTAGTGGTTACACCACCAGCATTAGGTTCATCCCAACAATAACAACACTAATCAACGAATACATCAATTAATTCGACTACAATGATCCCTCATAAACTTATTGGAATTCCTTAACTGAGTAAATATTACATGTCTTATGCAGTGAAATAATGAAAAAATCTAAATCTAACAACGTATAAGCACACTTGATCACACACTGATAGAAAATTTATGTTGAAGGGGAAGGGGAAGAGATATTTTCTTGATCTAAGAATTTATTTTGGAAGACAAATGATTATTTTGCTTTAAGAATTTCTTGTTTTGATTTAGATTTTTTTAGCTTATTAGTTATATTATCTTCAATCGATACATTTAGTTTATTGTACTAATGTATCGACCTGACGGATTCACGTATGGTTTATATGATGAACTATACACTGTTAAAAATTTCTATTGTAATTTTACAAGAAATGTATTGAAAGCTAATAGGCAAAACATTTATTAAAAATTACAATCGAGTATAGTAATATTATAAACCATATATACCTCTGTGAGGTTCCTAATTTTACAAAACGGTTTTGTAATTTTATAAATATTTTAAGATTAGCTAAGTTTGTAAAATTACAATATTTTCCTTGAATTTTACTTGAATTGAAATAATAAAAAAGAAAAATTTGATTTAAAATTTGTTGTGGTTTATTTTTATGGAGCTCTAAATAGATTTTGTACATTACGCAGAACTAATTTTTACAACTCAGATCATATAATGTGAAAATAATATTCACCCTAACCAAGAATCGAACGTGAGCCGTGCGCTTGTCAAACCGATACCTAACGCTCTACGCCGCACGACCAATAGGTGGTTTCACATCTCATTATTCTTACAAGCTAATCCTATGTGGTGATTGAGCATTACGGCTTAGTATTTAGTATTTACATTGTTTGTGTTATTTAATGCTGTTTATTGACGGATAATAACTAACTTTTTCATTATTTATAATTCATTGAACATTATAAAAATTAAAGTCTAACATATACTCATTCTAATATATCGATTTCGAAATTATCTTTTGAGCGTATTATTATAATTTATAAAAGATAAATGATGCCTCGAATTTATTATTACAAATAAACAACCATAGACTAAAAAATCGTAAAAATAAATATGAAGGACATTATTGTTTTTTGATACATCAATCTCATTTTTGTAAAACTGAAAAGTATTGTTTTTAAAATTGGAAAACAGTGAAATAGAATTACAATTCGTGTAACATAATTAAAATTGTCTTGTAATATTACAATGCAATGTATAGTTTTACAATTAAAATTGTAGAAATAAAAAAAAACTTTTTAAAATTTTTTATGAGATTATTGTAATATAAATTACAATAATTTTTTGTGATTTTACATACAATTATATCGAATCAGATCATAAATAAGGTTTGCAAAATTAAAAAGCTTTTTCTTAAAAATTGACGAACGGTTCTATAATATTACAATGCGTGTTAGGTTTATACATGAAAATTGTAAAATTACAATACATCTTCGTAGATTTCTTGACAGGCGTTGGAAAATTACATGAATTGTACTTTATTTCGCATTGCTATACACTGATTTGTAATTTTACTTATTGTTTGTTTTTTAATGTGATTGTAATTTTACGACAATTTTTAACAGTGTATAATTAATGTATGACAAAATTTAAGCAGATGATTTATGCGTGATCACATAATATTGTGTAGTCATATGTGATCATCTGACTGTAGATTATCACACGTAATTCATGTTTGGTTTAATGAGATTTATGTAAACGTATAAACAGTTGTGATCATATATGATTTTTGTATGATCAGATTTGAACATATATTATCAGGTTTGGGCTTTTTTCAATGGTATCACTTCATTTTTTTCTCAATAGATGCATCTATTAAGATTCTTACGGTCAAATCTGAGTGCTTAATAAATACGGGTCTAATAAAATAGAAGAGGCTGACCAGCTAGAGCCCGAGGATACATCGTACATAAATATGAATACATTAAAAGGCCTAAGTCTCTTTAATAATTTATGTATCATAGTAAACGGCTTAAAGATTCATTGGAAAAAATTTTTCGGATTGTTGGTGGAATTAATAATTATTCCCCGGGTCTTTTATCGCTCAATAAATTATCATCTTAGACATTAATTAGTATAAATATTCCGTGCGAACGGTTTTATAGCTGTCTGAATTGCGCATAATGATCTATCATGTATGTCAGAACCGATCTCACATTAAATTTTCTATATAATACTTCTCATATCCTGGTTAACCCTACACTAACCTAATGTAATATAAACAGACACTACAGATACTTGTAGCTTGTACTCTGTGTTAATTCATCTGCTATAATTTAAAGATATCTCGATACGCTAGATAATATCAGATAACGCTCATAAACTATTACATATCGTTGACAGGTAAATCGTTAAATCTCAGATCTTTGACACTAAAAAAAGTTAAAATTTACCCATCGACTTTTATTTTATCAAATGATCGTTTGTTCAACACACACTAAATTATTAATGCTGCATTATTTCTAAGTAGAGAGTTATAACTTATAAGTTAGAAGATTATTATCCACAGACACGGTAGTGTCTCGCACCAAGCATACGCTTCGAAGCATATTTGCATACAACGTTGGTATGTAATACAATGCGATATGATTGTAACACATTGTATTTTATTAACTTAATCATTTAATATATGCTAAGCACATTTCTCAATACTATTATTGTGCAATGTATGACACAATAAAGAAGAAATTAATATGAATGATGAAACGAACCTTACGTAGAATTTTCCAAGTTCTCGCTTTGAAAAGTGAACGTTTAAATAAATACTTTATCAATGTACTTTCAAAATTAAAAAATGATTCAATTTTAATTAATTGACTTAGAAGTTTTTTGCATCCATTAATCATAATTAACTTATAAATGATACTAAAAGCAATGTTAGGAAGAAAAATCATCGCTGAATTTATCTAAATTGTTTTTGAACTAGTTAATTACTATTTTTAAATCAGAAAGTAGCTTTTAATAGCCTTTTTTGTTGATTTTTCTAGTCTACATGGAGCGATTAAAACGATAAGTTTTGAAAAAATCAAGGTGTTATTTCAATTTATTAATAGATTTCATAGAAATCTAATTATTGCAATGGTCCTCATGACGAAACTTTTCAAAAATTTTGCTATATTCCGACTTAACTCGACGAGCTGAGTCAGAAAATACATTTGGTTCAAAAGTTTATATATGCATGTATATATATATATATATTTATACACTGATAAAAAATTGACTTGACTTAAGAGCCAAACTCTTGAACCAAGAATCCCATTTTGGAGAAAATGATTTTCTTGAGTCAAGAGAATAAATTTTTGGGCTAAGAAATTATTCTTGGTCTAAGAAAATTTTCTTGTTTCAAAAATTTATTCTCTTGATATATACGATATAACGCGGCTTATCACGACGATAGCGTCGCCAATTTACAATAGATCTTTACCAAATTCAACATACACTGAAAAAAAAACTAACTTGAATCAAGAGAAAAATTCTTGAATCAAGAAAACAATTTTGAAGAGTTTAATGATCTTCAATCAAGATGAAAAATTCTTGAGTTAAGTAAAATTTACTTAAACCATGGAAAATTTCTTAGTTAAAGAATTTTTCTACTCAAATCAAAAAGACGAAATTCTTCAAAATTATTTACTTACTTCAAGTAAATTTTTTTTTCTGTGTTCTTATTCTACAGATAGATAGCGAAGTCAAGTTCAAAGGTGAGCTTAATCGGTCAAGTATTTTAGAAATGCTATTATTTCAAAATTTTCAAAATCATAAAAATTTAGATTTCTTCATTTTCGTACTTGAATAACTTTTGAATGGGATAATTTATCGAATTTCTGTGAATTGCATCTAAAAGCTCTTTAAATAAGCTTTAATTTGAGTACCATATCATATGTCTAGTCCCAAAATTGTGTTCTATTCTGCTATTCCAATTATGAAATTTGCTGTTGCACTCGTTTTTTTTTTCTTTACTGTACACCAGCAGTAAGTAAAAAAATAACGAGTTAGGGTGGAATAAGTTTTTAATCGCCGGTTTACTAGAAATCCATATTTTGTTAAAAAATTATTATCAATAAAATATTGTCAATTTGACGCTATTGAATAAAAATTTGTATAATTTCATATTATACATAAAATATCCGCAAATATTAACATAAATATAATAATCATACTTATTATTCTAAGGTGGAAATAACAAGACTAATTAAGCTCATCTTTGAACATGATCTTCATATTTATCTGTAGAGTAAGTATGTTAAGTTTGAAAAATGATCCGTATTCATTATGGCTATCGTTGTTTCCGATCAAAGTAATTTTTAGATTTTTACATTTATTATGAAATCTATTTCCTTTTCGGCTGCCGAATGGTACTTTTTTTTTTTAATCTACTCATCTGACTTGAAAAGTTGCGGAATGGAAGTTGTAGCTCAATATTGTTATGTTCAGTTATAATTAATTTTTTTCAACTGCCAACTGAAGAAATTTTCTATTCTTTCATTCACATTTAATTCGACATAATCATAGAAAGTACCTGATCACATTAAAATATCTCCCCTAATTCAATAATTTCTTATTCTGCAAATTCATGAGTGAATCGCGGAGCACTGAGAACTGCAGTCGTCGATATAAAGTGCATTGGAGAGACTAACTGATTAGTATTCACTGCTGATGCACCCTCGCTGATTGGCTATTAATTATCCTCGCCTCGATACGTCCTACAAGAGTAACGATTAACCGGGAGTGTATCGCGCGTGTCTGGCGAAGCATACACACACTTCACAACACTCCAGATCGATCGTAGATCACACCCGCGGCAGTCTCCCACAAGCTCGTAAATCAGGCTCTTATTCGTTCTCATTAATTCAAGATCTTAAAAGGACCCTCTGCTGTATCGTCTTTCCTCACCGAAACTCTATTGTCTTCAAGAATTTTTCTCTCATCACCTCATCTTCCGACCGTTACTTAGCCAATAAAATACGAAATAATAAAACGAATACCAACGTAGATTATCCCCAGGGCATTGAATCATATAAATATTAAATTCGATTAGGATGAACGATTTCATATTTCAACGAGCTTCAGAAAGTATCGATGATTAGATTTACTATGATCATCGCCATGAACAGCGAGCTAGCTTTATTACCTTCTCCATTTCTGCATCTATAAATCCAATATATGTACTATTATTATACCCACGAGCTATTTCCACCGACAAATACATCCCAACAAAACCGTTATTATTATTTGTTTTCAATATCTCTTGGTCTTGCACACGTCAATGAAACTCGCCTCATTTCTCAATCAGAATTAATACTTTTTTGACAATATTGTTATTAATTTGAGGAGGTTTTCATCTAAGTAATCAAGTTATGTTTGAGTTTTTCATTATTCTCATGTCTAGATGTTATTAATATTCATTATTGCATGTCCAACACGCAAAGCGCTGAGGTTATTTATACTGTCAATTAAAAATTAAAACTTATTAATTAGTTAACAAATTTAAACTATAATAAAGATAAAAATATTTCGGTTGATTAATAAATATTTTCACGAAAAAATTAATTAAATAGAATACGTAGCGCCACCTATTGACATTATAAGTACTCTAAAACTACTCTTGCGCTTGCGCCTAGCTCGTGCTTGTTCTTAGCTCGCGCCTGCGCCTAAAAACATTTCGTAAGAGAAAAATCTGGAGCAAAATTCTAAATTTCTGCTCATTTCAATTAAAAGTCTGCTTTCCTGAGAGTTAACAGTGTCTAAGCAAAGTTCTAATCACCTGAATTAGTTTAATCGATTTCATAAAGATTTTATGAGAGAAATTGTGACTAACAATTCTTTGCGTTAACTAATTTATAATTTTGTCATAAGTTTCAATAAAATAAACTAAAAACCTGACTCTCCACTTCTTGTTACTTAACACATTTTTCCTCACAATTTTTACTTATCAGTCAGCCATATGTAATATATTTTTATGAACAGAGGTCTTTATAGAGTTTATGTGGGCATGCGTTTTTATTATTTGTAATTAACCAGTCACATCACCTGGAGGCGTTCAACTCGCAGGGTTATTTCTATTGGCAGGAAAATATAAACAGACATAAAAAGTTAATTATAAAGAATGTTGATTTTTTAAGAAAAAATTATTAATGATAGTATGTTTTTGCTCTTTTTGTTTTGGCAATGTACGTTAGGCCATTTAATTTCAAATAATGTTTTTTTAAAAATGAGTCGCATAATTTAAGCGCCGAGGATGCAAATTCGGATTTACCAAACTTATTTTTTTCGAAATTTTTTTATATTAATCTTTTCATTTGATTTACGCGAAGAAGTGTACTCAAATTTTTGCTCTACATTGTGCTGTTTACTTGTGATCAATATATTCCAACTGTCCAACTAATTTTCTATCGCTCTATTTGGATATTTTCAGAAAATTTTACTTCCCGAGTCAGAATAATGAACCTACAAGAGCCTACATGAACCTCCATGAACCTACAGGACAATTTTTAATTGTTTTAATCGATATTTATATCTTTCATTCTTTCCCAGGCAAAGAAAAATTCTGATTCAGAATGAATCTAAAATTGAAATTCATATTTTGACCGAAAAATAAATTAGTTTTGAGATCAATCCAATTTTGAAATTGAATTGTAGATAGAAATTATCACGCCTGTAGAACCTTCAATCCTGATTCAGAATTTTAATAAAGATTTAATAATATTTAGGATAAATTTTATACGTAAAGTATTTTTAAGTCTTAATTAAAATTCTGAAGCAGGATCGGAAGTTCTACAGGCGTGCTAATTTCTATCTACAAATCAATTTCAAATTTAGATTGATCTCATAACTAATTCATGTTTGTGTCAAAATATGAATTACAATATTAAATTCATGTTGGATCAGAATTTTTTTTTGTACGGGTTTGATTGATCAATCTAACCTAACAAAATCCACTCATACTAATATTAAACAGTACAATACAAATAAATTTAAATAGTAACTAAAGAAGTATTGAATTAAGGAACTTAAAAATTTCATGTATAAAATGAATAATATCGATCACAATAATTAAAAATTGTCCTGTAGAGTTATGTAGATTTATGAAGGTTCATGCAGGCTCATATAGGTTTATTATTCTGACTCGTTGAAAGTAACATGATACTCCCAATGTAATTCAAAGATACAAAAAACGAAAATAGACAGAAAAATTTCCTGGAACTTGAAAACATCAAAGTTGGATGAAAATTCGCTTTTCCTAAAATTTACAACGATTTCGGCATAAAATTAAAAGTATCCTCTTTAGTCAAAAAAAGTTTAAGATTAATAAACACGTTTTATCGGATACATTTTATAACCGAAGTGATGTTAATCTAAGAGTAATAAAAATGAAATAAGCCAAAGTAGATTACACTAAATTTAAAAGTGTTGTATAAATACAGAAATATATAAACCAACGTAATGTGGGTGAGCACAGTGAAGTATAGGGAATGGATATATAAAAAGTTGATGGCGTCTTGAAGAAAATTGAAAACGTGCAATACCTCTCATACGATAGCAGGACACTTTTTATTCGATTTGATACCGCAAGAAATGCGGATATCCTAGTAGATTTTTAGCAAGTGGATAACCCAAGTCTTAAGTTGAAGGAACTATATAATCCTGAGCCGTTGCCGGAGTGGATTTTCAGGCTGGTGAGACGAAGGAGATTATCACGGGTCTAAAGGAGGGATGGCAAAATAAAAGAAGAAAGCAAAGCAAGGTTAACGTAGTTTTGCTGCTGATGTCGAGTATTATAAGCACAGAGGAAAAGAGATAGAAGAGTGTTAAAGTTCACAGCTGCATTCGTGTCGCTGAAGCCGGGAGATATCCATCTCGAAACCCGGATTTGGTGTGTTTATACTCAACGCGAGAAACATCACGCTCGTGTACCTGTACCTGTATCTGCTCTAACAGTGTTCAGTGTTAGCTATTTATGTGTATATTTATATAGATATGTGCACACTAGGATCGTGCAAAAGAGCAAGTTAAAGAGGTAAGAGGGGCACAACCACGGCAACAAAATATGCGGCAGATGCACACAATAGATAGACGTCTAGGGAGCTAGCAAATTCTAAACGCGAATAATACTATGCTTCTCGCAAATATTTCCCTCTACGTCGTCAAAGCACCAATGGGAAACCGAATAACTTTAACTTACTCGACTACAGTAGTCTAACTCCTTACTCATATCATTATCCATCTATTTCTGCATAACTAGATGTGTTTGTACTCATGTCATACGTTCGGAAACAGACTCAATATCCCTGCAAGATAAATTACTGATCTTCATAAAAATGTAAATAAGTTATTGTCTCTTTTATTTTGAGACTTCCGTATCGCGTGTTCAGTTTTTGATCAACAATGAGTCATTAGTAATAGTATATTGTGCAACTAGTGTGATAAATTGTCGATTGCTCACAAGAGCGAAGTTGAACGCACAAGCGAAGCAAGTGCGTTCATTCGGTCGAGTGAGCAATCGACAGCATCGCACGGGTTACGCATACTATTTTTTATTAAAAATGCGGTGGTATACATGATCACAAATATCGGGGTCCAGAGGCAAAGCCTCAGCGGGGGTTGGGGGCGCGGAACCCTCCTCAGACCCTAAAAACAAATCACAAGTTAAAAAAAAAGAAATAAATAGATTTTGAATAACAAATACAAATGAATTAATATCAATTAACAAAAATTAAATTTATTTAAAACAATCAACACAAAATTAAACTGCTAAATATTGATTTTTTGTACTTTCGCCGAAGAAATACTAATATCAAGTAAATTAATAAAAATAATAAAAAATCAAAATCATAATTAGGGAAGGGTGGCCTAAAGCAGGTAAGCTAACGAAGAAGGCCTAGAAGTTTAAGTTTTTCTTCCACTTACTAACGAATATTATTCTATCCTACATAGTAGTGATCAAACTTCAATATTAGATAGAAATATTGTCTTAGTTTGGGCTTAAGAATTTTTTATTAATAAAAAATAAAAACTTTTTAAAAACTCGCTTTGCCCTACCCCTTAGCCCAAAGCGGATAAGCACTACAAATAGATGAATCTAATGATAAAACTAATTTTGATAATAAAATTGTGTATTTAGCTAACATAAAAAAAAGATTTTTAGGCATTAATTTTAAACAAAATAAGCATTTTTATATTGAAATTGATAATAAATTTTCAATCAAGAATGTATTTCTGCTTTTTTCTTAAATTTACGTATTACTTGATAATATTGTATGACAAAATAAATATAGAATTGAATCAGAGCAGCGCAAGTAGGTACCCACTTTGCTCTACCCGCTTTGCCCCAGTACACGTTTTTTTGCTAAACAATTGTAAAATCAAAAATACAAAGGGAACCGTCCGAACTTGTATCGTCCTTTAGAGTTAAATGGTACCAAAATAATATGTTTTCATCAATATTATCATAAGTGTAATAGTGTTCGAATCATCTGATGACACATTCCATTCATAATTTTAACAAATTTAGCAATTTCTTTATTTTGTATTTAGTTACTTTCTGTCAAAATTCGAACACCCAATCAAAACTTTCAAATACTCAGGAATGTTTCCATGATCACTACAAATGTATACTTTGACATTCGCACTCAATGTCACAATAAAACAGCACCTACCCCACTTTGAGCGAGGTACCCGCTTTAGGCTACCTTCCCCTAACTATGAAAAATACAAGGAAAAAAAAATTAAATTGAATTTTGTGCTTCTAACACGAGCGCACTTTGAGCACTGTAAACGTGATATACTCTAGTTATTTATTTTAGTCGGTTAAAAGGTGAAGTCAGAGTAAGAAACACTCTCAGAAGAAAAAAGTAGAACCGTTCAAAGTAAAGAAAATAATTTGACCTGAAATAACTTGAAAATTTCCTAAGTAATTCTTTACAACATCGATGAATTTTTGATAAATATCAAATGTCGAAACGATTGAACTCTGATCTTTGAAAATAATTGAAGAATTAAAATTACCAAGTGTTTACGATCATCTACAAAGTATAATATTTTAAAACATTTATTCTTCGGTGTACAATCTTTTTTTAGCGTTCATCGATGTCGAAAGGTTACAAGACAGAGCGATGGACATGGAAGGTGAAAGATGAATATAAAGGCAAAGGGGTTCGATAAGTGATCCCAAGTTCAACGGAGCAAGGAATATTAAGTTTGATGGGCTGATGTTCTGCTGCTGCTACTACTACTGTTACTGTTACTGCTACTACAAGTACAAAAGTGGTTGAAGGTGGTGCAGGAGGAGGCTGAAAGGAAGACAGACTCGAGTGTACGAAATGAAAGGGGGTTGAGACACGAAAGCTTCGACTGGCTCCCCTGCAACTTCAGTTGCCCGCGTAGTTGTTGATTGTTCTCAGTGTAATTATAACTTTAACCAGGGCCTACTTACGATGTAATTATTAATTACCGACCAGTCGAGTCAGTGCGCGGCTCCTTTGTGCTCCCAAGAGCGTTCAAAAGCTCTTGTACATCCTTTATCGACATACGCAGATAAAAAAAAACAAGTTAAAAATTGAATCTTATACGGAGTAGCCTACAAGAGACTCTTTAGATTAGTATTCTCTATTAATTGTTTTTGGCAAATTATTACGAGGGTATTTTGGATGTTGATTGATGTGGAGACCAAAAGAGAGTGGTGTTGATTAATTATTCATGCTGATGTTAAAGTATGTCACACGAGCATTCAATATAAATAAAAAAGCTTTAGTATCCACTTTTTTTATTTGGTTGCATATTTAAATGTTACCAAGTATATATATATATATAAAAAAAAAAAAAAAAAAAAAAAAAACATTGAATGTATTTAATCATTCATATACAACCAAATAATTTGGCACATGAAATGCGAACGGTCTTTTATGTCGATTAAAAATTTAAGACAAAAGAAAAGTAAATTTAAATTGAGCTATGTAATTAAAAATCCAGACATTTTGAACTACATTTTTTAAATGAATTGTATATTTTTTTAAATCATCTTAAATTATCAAACAGCAGAAATTATTTTTACGTTTTAAAATATCAAAAGTCAGAGGTTATTAATTGATTAATTTTTCCTCAATTACAGTCTACGAGAAACATTTTTTTAGATTAAATCATACCTGACAGCAATAATGTACATTTAAATGACATGAAAAGTATACTGTTAGAAAGAAAAATCATCACTGAATTTATTCTAATTTTTTCTTGAATTGATTAACTGATATTTTCACATAAGAAAGTGGTTTGAATGACTTACAGTGTGAATTGATCAAACCTTTACAGAAGGGTAAGCGCGATAACTGTAGAAAAAAATCTATTTTTTTCAACTTAATTTGTTTAAAATTTTCTCATCCGACTTATGGGAAGTTGCGAAGTTAGAAATGCAACTTAATATTGCTTTATTTGATTGTAATCAATTTTTTTTAGCTTTTTCTATCCTCTGGGCAGCCACATACAAAATAGTATAATAATATACTATTATTAGAAGCGGTTATTTTAAATAACATTTCTAGCACTCAGGCCTTATTACCCGCGGGTACCTTATTTGAAATTTACTGCGATAAATTTACATATAACACAATCACTTTTCAGTACCAAAATAAATGTTTATTTTAATTCACCAAATTTTTAATATTATTTTGTGAAACATTTCAAAGCGAAGTTACAATCCATTGAAGATAATCACTGAGAGTTATTAGAATCAAAGTAATTTAGAGTGAATGTAAACAATCGTTGAGTCGAAAAGATCAGTCGGTTGTTGGTTCTTGTGTAAGACTATTGTCAAGGGACAAGATATTGCTTCCAGTGAAATAAATAGCAATTTTCTCGGTTGCCGGAAATAATAACGTGTGTTGTGCAAAGTCAATGCGTGATATTGGTTGGTAGGCGCTTCACTCTTGGTGTGTTCCGTTCTATGTTTGTTGTGGAAATACAGATGGGAGATGGGAGATGGAAAATGGGGTATAAAAGTAGACGCACACGTGTCACGGTATGTATTATATAGAGTGCCAGAGAATCTTGTTTGGCCACAAGAGCATCGATCACTTGCTGAGCACAATATTGGCATGATAATCGTAGGGGGGAAAGTTGCTTGGCATGGTTACCATTTATTTTATACTTCGCTACTGTTTTATATGAAACATCGATGGCAGTCGCCACGAGGGACAAGATCTTGCGTACATTTACATATACATACGCTTAGTTACATATATTCAATATTGTGGATCGAATGGACGTAGACGGGACTTTAGTTTAACCAGCAAGGGCTGAGGTGAATCATACACAGTCTGTAGAGTACGGAAGTCTCCCTACCATCAATTTCGATTCGTATGACGTCTCATAAGTCAATTGTAATGTTGAAATTAAAATTGAAATAAATGTTGCGGTGAATTCAGTTTGATCTTTTATTTGTTGTTTAATCTTTTCAACGTTGAATTATTGTCCCATTAATGTCATTGATTTTTATAATTTTTTTATAGCCTTTATATTATGATTATTATTGGACCTTTATTGTTTGGAATTTTAATGTCTATTAGTGACTATTAAGTCAAATGATATGTCTTTCTGTTACTGACCATATCAATGTGTCGTAATCTTAGTTTTAACCGTCTGGAAGAAAAGGACAATACATAAGTTTGCTACCTTTCAAAGTATAAGAAAATTGTCTTATTTTAGACTTTACGATGTGCCAATTACGTTCAATTAAATAAAATACAAAGAGATGAGTATTTTTAATTTTTTTCGAGAAATCAATTGAGAAGTGCTAAAATAATAAAGTAGTGAATTTTAAATAGTCTTTATAGTGTAAGTAATCTATTTATATTTAGGAGACTTTCTATAGATATAGTCACTCATCACGATATCTCTGGAACTATGAGACCTAGAGACTTGGAATTTGGCAGGAATAATCCTTTCGCCGAGTAGAGGTCAGCTAAGAACGGATTTTACGAAATTCCACCCACAAGGGGGGTTGCGGGGCCGTTAACAATGAAAAATTCCCGTTTTCAAACTGTAGCTTCCATCGACTTCAAAGTTGGGAGGAATCTTCTGTAAGAGATGTAGAAATAATCTATTAATGAATTTTACGATGTCTCACCCCACAGAGGGTTGCGGGGTAGGTATTAACAATAAAAATTTTTATTTTCCAAGCTATAGCTCCTATAGACTCCAAATTTATTAGAAGTCGTCTACATGTGATACAAAAATGATCTAAGAACGGATTTTACACCGAATCACCTCCAATAAAGATCGCAGGGGTAGGTGTTAACAATAAAAAATCTTAATTTTTAAAATATAAATTCAAAAAGCTACAAATTTGGTAAGGATCTTTTATTTGTCATGTAGAGATCATCTCAATACGGAATTCAATAAATTCTACTTCCGATTAGATGGAATATGGAACCTGTACAAGTCAAAATAATACTCGACTTGAATTTCAAGTCTAGATCTAAAACTACAATTCTATAAAGTGCCCAGCGGAGCGGGCAGGCAACAGCTAGTTAATAATAAATTTTCAAGGCAAAAGAATAGAAAAACAATTGAAACTCGAAGATTTACTAACAAAAATAAACAATGGAAAACCAGTTTTTTTTGTCATATAATAATAACACGCCGCTAGCGGTTCTGCTTCATTATCGACTAAAAATTCAACGTGAAATTTCTGAAAAAAAAATCGTCATTACTGTTTTCAGTCCACAAAAATTGACAAACATGTACATAATTTAGCTGTGATTATTCATAGCATATTTCGCAATTAATTTATTAATAGACAAATATCTATTTTAAAAAACTAGTTCTGTCATTAAATTATTTACTTTACAAATAATAAACATTCTAGACGGCCACATTTTTTTTGGTCCATAAATATTGAAAAAGAGGTATATCACAAATAGATATTCAAATTCTTTGCGTTTTACTGTAAGAGATAAATCTTAAAATCGACATTTCAGCTCAAATAACACAAATATATAAAAGTGGTGTTTGATGTCCTTATTCATACAGTGAGCATTCTTCATACTCACTTCTCTATCTAATCGACGGAAACTAAAGTATATCACGTTTGCAATGCTCAAACCACGTTCGTGTTAGAAACACCTATTTCAATTTCAGCTTTTTTTAATTTCTCATGTTTCAAAGTCAATTATGGTTATTTCTTTATCATATATTTAATGGCTTTAATCACTTTGCTTATGGATAACAATTATGAATTAACTTCCAAAATTAAAAAATATCAATCAGTGTGGAATACTACATCGGGTTTTTGTTAATAACCCCTTAAGGGGTAGTCAGAGACACGAAAAAATAAGAATTTTCAGTAATTTTTTTTGCTATTAAATCATGTTATTTTACAAAAGTAATAATCTGACATTATTACATAATGTTTTGACTTGAAGTCACGAAAATTTGAAAAAAAAAATTCATAATTCCCAAAGTTATAGCTGTTTGTCTTGACCCAGTTCCGAAAAAAAAGTCTTTGCAGTGACGATCATAAGTCCTTGGAGATTCCTCTAAAATCAATCGGATACAAAACTTAGTTTTATAAATAAATAATCTTGGGCCTGATTGAAGCTTTTTTGATTTTTTTTTTTTTTTTTCAAAAATTGCGGCCTCAGGAAATTTTTTTCTAGATTTTCGGTAAAATATCAACAGATAAATTCGTCATAAAAAATCGAAATTTTTGAAAAAAAAAAATCCTATAGTTAACTAATGACAATTTTACAAAACAAACTTTAAAAAATACAAATTCATATATCTGTATAACTGATGAAACTATATGCAAACAAAGAAAAGGTTATTAAGAGAAATAGTAATATTTTGTAATAAACAATTAATAGTTTGAGCAATAAACAAAAATCCGGTAAAATTCTAAAGCAATTGAGACGTTTCCACTTTATTGATCATTTAATCGACTCCAAGACCTTTACTAAGCTATTGTTGATTACAATAATTAAAATTTATATCTCTTTATCAGGGATCAATTATTTCACTTTGGAAACCTAATTATTTAAATGGCCTCGATTTTATCGGCAACTGCAATTCAGAATTGGTGAGTCATTAAAGTAATGTTGAACACTAAATGTGAACTGGAGGATCAGACGGAGAGTTTTTAGCATATGTAAAAGGTCGCTGGGCTTGTAACAGAATGAAAACTCCAAAATAGGTTTTAACTAATGGTCATCTTGGGTTTCCGGCTTAATCAGTTTAAGTGATTCCGAATGAAAGGCAAAACTACCTACCTACAAGCCATCAGGGTGGTCCATATGTGGGCGAACGCACTGGTGCGTGGCCAGTCAATATAATGTTACGCACACGCGATCGAATCATCCTCATCATCATTTTTTTTTCCTTTTATTTTTTCTTTCTCATCACCTCCCTACATTATTTTAGCGCCCACCACAATGTTGTTTGTCCTCATTACATTACCATACTAATTGCAATTGAAGATTTTGCCGAAGATTTATCGCTAAATGATCGCTAATAAAATATCCATCTAATTACAGCGCTATCTTATTATCGTATGAATCGGAAATCAATGGAAAGAATCTCTTAGTTGATAATTATTTTTAATTTTGAAATTTAAAAAACCGTTCAATTTCGAAATTTTGTCAGTTTATTTAATTAACTCTAAGTAAGTTAGAATCACAGCAAATTTCATGACTCGAAAATTCTAGAGCTTAAATTTCTGTCAAATATTATTCAAATTATTTTTTTTTTATTCTCATAGTGAATGATATAGTGTGCTAAATTTTCATAAAAAAATTAGGAAAGCGGTTGACCCTGAAGGCCATCCCTGCAACTTCTCGCTAATTCCATAACTAGGCGCTTAAAATTGCACTAATGACGTTTTTGAGCTCTTCGAGCTCGAAAATACAATTTTTGTGTTATTTTGAGCTCTACGAGCCCAAAGAGATTGCTATTCTGTGCTTTTGAGCTCTTCGAGCTCAAAAGTCTGGTAAAAGTTTCATAACACACTATTTTTTGAATTTTCAAACCGCAATAACTTTTGAATGAATCAACCGATTTTTATGCGAATGGCGGCATTTGATACAGTTTTTTCAGTCTCATAACAAATCTTCGAGTTTAAATTGATCAAACAAGAAATTTCGGATTAACTCCAAAAAAACGATTTTTTCGGTTTTCTTTCGTTTCCGATATCTCCCCAACGAATCAACCCGAACGAATCACCCGTGTGAAAGTTATTTCAAAAAACCCACTTTGAAAAAAAATTTTTTTCTTATTTTTTTTTAGTTTTCTCAAAATTTTTTAAAATCTATCGGTCTGAATCGGTTCAAATTCAGAGGAAATCTGAAACACACACACACACACA
>JZSA01002096.1:0-18093 GCA_000956155.1 Cotesia vestalis
ACACACACACACACACACACACACACACACATAGTGACAACATTGCGGGGGTCATCAGGGAAGCTTTTATGGCCTTAAAACGTTGAGATCTGATGAAAATTCGATTTTTGCAAAACGGGTTGAAAACAATAACTTCCCGATTTTTTTAAATCTTCGATTTTCTTAACGGGAAGTTAAAAATCATTATCAATACTGAAAGGTGTAGACTCACTTTTTAAACGTTAAATACTTTAGTGCCTTAAGTGCTCGTGTCATACGTAAATTGATCAAAGTAAAGTTTAAATTTATAACAAGTTCTCACTTATATTCATAATACTATTTACAATTGTTAATTGATTTATAACAAAAGTTTATTCAAAAAAAAAAGTTATTCTTTACTGTTCATAGCAATAATAAATTTATAAAATAATTTCAATAGTAAATTAATTGCAAAATACCAATCTTATCCATAGTTCAATTTTAAAGCTCATTTAAAATTTTAATTTTTCCACGGATAGTATTCACATTGTAAGCAACTTTTAATTATAAAAATTTAATCATGAGCACCAATGCAATAGTTAGATTTCTATAAAGTCTACTAAAAATAACAATTAATCGATTTTAGAAAGTTTTTGATTAGTTCAACGATAATTGATTCAATTGATTCTTTTTTAAAATTTAAATTAACCTTATGAAGAACATTTGAATTTTTTTAAATTTTTAACTACGATGATAAATTCAGGATATCAAATACAATACGGCGGAATGTAATTGATTATATGCATTTATCACGCCATTTAAACGGCTTCAAGTATAAGCTATCAAAGAATGCGAACACCAAGAAAACTTGCAGTAAAAGAGCATTAAAAAAAAAAACAAAATTGAAACCAAAAAGTAAAAAGTAACGAGGTGAGATGACAAACAAAAAAGAGTTTAATGTGAAAGGCGTATAAGAAACGTTGGAAGGCCGAAGCCGATAGATTTACGCTCGAGCGTGAGGCACTTTCGAAATTGCATTGGATGAACCTTACACACATACACATACACAGAATTCTGTAGAACTTAGGTACAAAGATGAGTAGCTCCTCTTTACTTACTTTAAAGAGGATAATGCACAGAGAAATATTTTGTGTGAAAGAGAATTAAATGTCGCAATACTCGCTACCGATGCTCTTATATACAATAGATGGTCTCAAAGCCAAAGCGAATTCTAAATCCTCGAGGTAGGAGTTTACTACTACCTTGGGAATCGCATTAAAAACATTAAAGTAACCCTCTTTCTTCTGTTTATACGTTACGTAGATCCATGGTGGACTCTCTATTTGGATATCTATATATTTATGTGCCAATCCCTTGCTGCTTCTGTCATTCTCTCGCTGTGTCACCCACGTACTATGATTACCTTTCGGCAAAGTGCACACAGGCGCTGAACCGTTAAACTAAATTACAACTCCGGTTATTTGTTGAAGCAAAAGTCAAAAGGATCTGACTATTCTTTACTTTTTACTTCCGTATTATTTACATAAGTATTCATTAAAATAATAATTTTAGTGCATGCGAGGTATTTGATTCTCGCACAGAAAAAAAAAATTTCTTAAACCAAGAAAATTGTAAGCAAGACCGAAGTTATTTTAGAACAAGAAGAAATTTTCTTGGCTTAAAAAAATTTAACTTCGATTAAGAAATTTTAACTTCATTCAAGAAATTTTTAATATCTTCCTTAAGATTTTCTTGATTTGAGAAAATTTACGCTCTACTCAAGATTTTCTTTCTTTCTGTGCGGTAAAAATTTGACATTCCAAATAGTTAGCAGCTGGTACTCATGTTTTCATAAATAATTGATACTTATCACTAAAAAATTATTGTACAGTTCTTCCGTTGATCGAAATTTTTTTGATTTCTACAATAAACTTATTATTATTTTAACTGATTAATTTGAAATAAACTAGTATGTATGGGGAGTTTTATAAAAAAAAAAACAGGTGTGCTGCTCGACAATAATTGATGGTTTTAATTTTAAACAATTAATTAGTGATTGTTATCTATTAGTGAGACAATCAGAAATAATAAATACGTGTAAGTAAAAGAAATAACCATAATTAACTTTAAAAAATAAAAGAAATGAAAAAAATCGTAATTGCATTTGTCGTTTTTAACATGAACGCGCTGTGAGTGCTGCGAACATAATGTACTGTAATTTTTTTATTTTCGTCGATTCCAAAGAGATGAGTGTGAGAAATGCCTACGGTATGAACATGAACATCTACCACGACTTTTATATATTTGTGTTATTTGGACTAAATCGTTGATTTTAAGATTCATTTTTGCAGTAAAATGCGGAAGATTTGGATAGCTATTTTTCATGACCTTTGACCTTTCTTAATTTTGCACGAAGTATAGATTTTAAGTTTTTCTAAACTTTTGCACGACTCGTGATGCGAAGTATCAAATAGTGCTTTTTACGATCAAAAATTTTTTTTTGCCTCGTTTTGGTAACTATTTTGATGATTATACTATCATAGAAAAAAAAAAAAAAAAAAAAAAAAAAAAAAACATCAAAATAGTTTAAAAAATTTTCCCGTCCGTCAAGTACGAAAGCCGTCAAGTACGATAGCAACAAAATCCATTAATTATAACAATTTTTTTTCTAATTCTTCAGAGAAATTGTTGGTTCCCTATCGTGAATAGCGATGTAACTCAGTGTCGTTTAATAGAATAAAAAAACAATTGTAAATTTATATATATTATGTACATTTATTCCACTAAGGGCGCCTGTACATTATCGTCTTACTAAAGCGTTTTTCTACTTTTTTGCTACATTTTTTAGTTTGATATTATTTCATAAATGAATCAGGATTATGAATCGTTCACTTTTGAATTTTTCAAGTTTTTCTTGATTTGTCTGCGAAATAAAATTTATTGCATTAGAATATAATTTAAACCATAAACTGCCTCAAAGATATTGTGTCTCTCAACACCATTGTAATACGCTTCTAGGTATCGAATATTATCCATATGGCACATTATAATCCAACAATACCGAGTATTCGTCACCGCTGGAATGACAAATATCGATCTCCAGTGAAAAGAAAATTTATCATTGATCTTTGTAATTCTGTGTGAGCCAAAGTCTGTGTAATCCTGTTATCCGAGTCCCCAAGGATTCAAATCTCACATTTTATATATGCTGGCATGATAGAATGAGGGGGCGCCCGGAATATTTTCACACCCCCGCCTTTGTTGTGCGATCAATTTTAGCACGACCCCTTGGAACGTCTGTTTTGTAACTATTTTCCGCCACCACCAAAGAGGGGTTCAACCATCATCATTTTTTCAGAGCTCCCCCAGAGTATCGTGACTATGGATATTTCGAAAAGTTGCACGGGGGGTCCAAGCAATTTCAGGGTTGCTGTCCGTTGTATTTATGTACCCTCCCTTCCCAGTGTGTACACACCGGAATATCGTGACACACGCCCCAAGATTAGAGGGGGTCTTGGTTAATGGCTTTGGTTCCTTCGAGAACCCCTAAGAATATATAAAGGACCCCTTAGAATATAATCGACCGACAGGTTCAAGCGATTTGGATCACCATTGTGTGAAAAATAGCTTTGGTATTCATTAAAATATATAATAAATGAAATATGTATCATGATTCGATGGGTGAGATCGTAGCACCTGATGGTGATGCAAACAAAGACTTCTATTAGAAATTGTTTTGAGAATGAAATGATTTAAGATCATTATAAATCATAATCGTTAGGGTGGTGCAGAGTATTTTACTACAGTCAAAACCATTTTTACACGGAAAGAAACCTTTTTTAAAAGTTACCTTGAAAATGAAATATTTGTAAATACAGCATACATGGAAAAAAATACGGAAAAGTGCAATTCATTTTTACTATAGCTCAAGGCTAAAAAACAGTAGTAGCAAAAGAATTAATATTATAAATAGGGGAGGGTGGCCTACAGCGGGTAAGCTAACGAAGAAGGTCTAGAAGTTTTAATTTTTCTTCGATTCACTAACGAATTATTCTATCCGAGATAGTAGTGATCGAACTTCAATGTTAGAGAGGAATATTGTCCTAATTTGGGCCTAAGAATTTTTTATCAATAAAAAATAAAAACTCGCTTTGCGCTACCCCTTAGCCCATAGCGGATAAGCACTACAAATAGATGAATCTAATGATAAAACTAATTTTGACAGTAAAATTGTTTATTTAGCTAATATAAAAAAAAGATTTTTAGGCATTGCAATCATTCAAATAATGATCGTATTTTCATTTCATTAATTTTAAACAAAATAAGCATTTTTCTATTGAAATTTATAATAAGTTTTCAATCAAGAATGTATTTCCGCTTTTTTCTTATATTTACGTATGACTTGATAATTTTGTGTGATAAAATAAATATAGAATTGGGTCAGAGCAGCGCAAGTAGGTACCCACTTTGCCCTACCCGCTTTGCCCCAGTACACGTATTTTTGCTAAGCAATTGTAAAATCAAAAATACGAAGGGAACCGTCCGAACTTGTATCGTCCTTTAGAGTTAAATGGTACCAAAATAATATGGTTTCATCAATATTATCATAAGTGTAATAGTGTTCGAATCATCAGATGATACATTCCATTCGTAATTTTAAGAAATTTAGCAATTTTTTTATTTTGTATTTTGTTACTTTCTGTCAAAATTCGAACCCCAATCAGAACTTTCAAATACTCAGGAGTGTTCCCATGATCACTACAAATGCATACTTTGATATATTCGCACTCAGTGTCACAATAAAACAGCACCTACCCGCTTTGGGTGAGGTATCCGCTTTAGGCTACCTTCCGCTACTTATTTTTTACTAATTTCATAGTTAAAATTACACTAAAATGAAATTTTTTTATTAAAACTTCCATAATGTTATTGTATATATATTTCTATTGTAATACACTGTATTTGATACAAGTCTAGTCCTTACAAAACTACAGGTCTGCCTTAGTGACACTATTAGGCTGGTCTTTTTGAAGTTACAGTGCTGATCCCGTCACAGTGACAGGCTTAAGAAGTGTAGCAGCTACAGCTTTTTTTCCATGAAGAGAAAATAAAGATTAAATTATAAATAAATTCCTATTATATCACTAATAGAGATTAATTTTATAGATAATTGTCGACTGAGTCACTGATAAATGAAGGTAAGGCTCATTGTGTGTACATTATGTTCAGCAGACATCGTAGAGCAGGTCGTCGCCGGTTTATTCATGTATTCATTGAATAATTGTGGGATGAGTATCTTCTAAGAGATATATCTGACACGTGCATGTATTGTAGCCGCCCGGGCACGCCCCAGTAGTCACGAATACTATGTTTAAACCCCGGAAAAAAGACATTACTTATGTCTGCATTCACAAGTTTTAGAGTGTAATTCTGTGTGAATGAAGTAGTGGAATTGAAATCAAGCCGAGACTTATGTGTTGACTGAGACAGTCACCATTGTATGGATCACACGAGCATTTACAGTAATCAGTCCTTTTCGATCTTTGATTATCGTCATTACGGAGTAAATCGCTCTGCACCCAAGTCAGCAAAATGCTCATTCGAATTATTATCGAGCTTGTTTCGGGTGTATTTTCCAGGGAAAAACTCGTACACCAATTAAATCGGTAACTTGATCTTGACGATAGATCAAGGTCCTAATGTTTAGTCACATTATATCGTACCTGACTGTTACATTGTACATACAAATTATACAAAAAGCTCACTGTCAGAAAGAAAATTGATCATTCAATTTATCAAAATTTATTTTTGATCGATTGATTCTTATTGTGACATAAAAAGCGGTTTTAATGGCTTATAGTTCAAATTTTTTAAATCTTTACGTAGCGATGTACCGTACACTCTAACATAAACTTTTGACTCCGGAAGTCGCCAGGGTTCTATCTTAAGATTTCGCTGTATTTTGAAGGACAGATTAGCGCTCAGTGAACGTCTTTATTACAATAAATTGTCAAATCATATTTATAGCTTCAAGTTCTTATTTTTAAAGAATCATCTATTAATCAAAACTCTGCAGGATACGATAATCTGTAATTTATTTTAGAGTATTGCAGGAAGTATAAAAATAAGTCATGTTTATTGAGTTTCAAATAAATATGAGAGCTTTAGTTAAGCACTCGAGATTGAATAATGCAAAAATCATGAATTGTTCCACATCGTTGTATAAAGTTACAGGATATACTTTAAAGAACTTTGAGTCAATGATCTGCTATTAAAAGCTTTTAATTCGGTTTAGATTGTTCATTTCCTCGATTTAATTAAATGGCAGTTTTCAGTTTCGAAAAAAATATGTTATCGCAAAACGTCAAATAAATTTTTTTGTTTACTCAAATGCTCAGATAACCAAAAATTTTTATTATGTAGTTACTTTGATTAGAAATTTCTTACTGTGAATATGGAAGCCTTCCATTAATATCTGGGGTGATGTGGTACTTACCTAAAACAAAAAGCAATAAAATATTAAGTAACAAATTGAAATATTTAAAACAAGTTGAAATCATTAAGAATATAAAGTTAGAATCAAATTATGTAAATAACGAGCTAATAAAGTAGTTTATCGTATTCATGCCAATGCAACTTAAACTTCAAACGCCTGTTTAATGACGTAAAGTTTAATTTTGCACACCTTTAAGCGCACAGGCTATGTTTTACCATCGTTTACAAATAAAGTTTTCAATTACATCGCGTTAAATCATATTTAAGAGCTATAATAAATATTTAAATGAACAAAATGACACATTGGTAGAAAGAAAAATGATTATGGAATCGATTGAAAATACTTTTTAATTAATCGATTAATTGAAATTTTGAAATAAAAACTTATTTTTTGATAGCGCATCTTGTAAATTTTTTAAGTCATCTTGATACTATAACTCTTGGAAAATTTAATTTGACAACTTAATTTTCTTTGAATATTTCATCTGACTCATGGGATGGAGTGGACTACAAATTTCAGCTTAATAAATTTTTGTTTATTGGTTAATTTATTTAGGTTGGCAGCTAAACCAATGAAGTTTGATTAATTCAAAAGTGCATGCTTTAAGCTCCAAACGTCAATTAATCAAACTAAAGTCTAAATATAAAACGAATTTTCATCAAAATATTTAATACTATTTTGTCATCATAATATGACAAAACGTTGAGATCTTGATTTTTAGGAAATGATAGAGCATTTTTTTGATATTTAAAATAAAATCGTTTGAAAATTGAAAATATTACCAAGATTTTTGATGAAAAGTTTTCGTAGAAATTAGCGTTTAATTTGAACTACGTCCAGCATGAGTGCTCAAAGTATGCACATGTGAATTTATCAAACTTTTGAACATTACACGTATCGATTTCATTAAAAAAAAATGTTTATAGATAAATCATAAATAATTAAAATTTAAGTGACCCCCCCCCCCCTATTGTCTTTCATTATCTGGTTTAATCAATTTTCGAACATAAAATTAAATGTTTCAGGCTATTATTAATACCAAAGTACTTATTGACGTCAATCAGTATGGTAAGATGAC
The DNA here is from genome assembly GCA_000956155.1 of Cotesia vestalis. NCBI lineage: Eukaryota > Metazoa > Arthropoda > Insecta > Hymenoptera > Braconidae > Cotesia > Cotesia vestalis. The sequence continues at coordinate 7,533 of JZSA01002096.1, forward strand.
ATAATGAGCGTTATCTGTAGTCCCGCAATCGCTCGTTATTTCAAACGACACGTTACATTATCATATAGATGAGTATTTCACGCGTAGTCTGCTATCGGATTTTGCATGTGCATATGTGTGTGAGCTACAACAGCACTCCACATCATCATTGCCGTGATGATGCAGTAGCCCGGATCTTCACTAGGCACGCATGTACACGTGTCCCATGCCGTAACAGAGGAAATCACCCCCGGGCCGTATTTGTATGGGTGTAGATACAAAAGGGATGGAAGTTGTCGATGCTCACTCGGTTCCGTCTCTCCCTTTGTCCGTGACATGCCACGTACTGCTTTTGATACACTTTTTCCGAGTATTTTTCTCCGACATGGTTAGTGAGAAGCCTCAGAAAAATCTCGGCAAAACACGTACAAGTATTTCTGTGCGCAGTTAAAGAGCTTCCAGCAAATTTATCAAAAAACGTTTTAGAAAATATTTCCCGTTATTGCAAGTTTGTTTTTTTTTGTTTTATTTTTTTTACCCATTTCCTGGTGTTCTTGCGCACAAGAATCCTTTTTTCATTTATTTTCTCCTCGGGCTACTGAAAATTATACAATTACCGATATATTTTCCTTCTGACAGAATACCAAAAATGTAACAAAAAAAAAAAAAAACATAAAAAAAAGAGAACAGCTATTTCATATTATAATTTTTCTCTGCAAGCTTAACAAAATGTGAAACTTGTGCTCGACTGACCAATTTAAATAAAAGCTCTTGAATGTTGCAGCAATCGTATCCACATATACATGACATTACTTTTTTTTAAATGACCGAGTGTCATTTTGATCTATTTTTAGTAAAATTAAAAAATAATTCTGAGGCTTGGAAATATATCCGCATGAGTGGATGTATAGAAAGGACTTGTCTGGTAAAATTTGTTGATATAACCCGTCAACTTGAAATTCAGCTGTTAATTCCTACAAGTTAGTACTGCTCGAGGGCTGGTTTTCTCTCTCCCTCACTCGGCGATTACAGAGTGTGTATGTGTGCATAGGCAGAGAGGAAAAGAGAGAGAGAGGTTCAAGAGGGGTATTGTTGAAGAGATGAGGGACCTGGTAGTCGTCGTAGCTATATACCTGTATTTATCTATATTATCTCTACATGCATGGCATATATGTAGCTACACTTTACTGCGAATATATGCACACCTACGGACATAAATACTACAATATGCAGCAAACTTTCCAAGTGTCAGTGAACACGTAGCTTCGCAAATCCATTAGCTAGGGCACACTTGCTTAACTCTTCTCTTTCCCTTCAGGCCATCGGCGAAATGTCGGAAAGATCTTTTATAGGGTACTTTTTGTATTATTTTATCGCTTAAACTATTTTTGAACTATGCCCATGACAAAGTTGTTTGATAAGGCTTGATCTAGATCAAGACTGGTCATATATGGCCACATGAGGATATCTACAAGAATAAGGAAGTTCGGAAAGTTCAAATGTACATATCTCAAGCATTCCTATCATACGTAAATTGATTAAATTAAAGTTTAAATTTAATTTTTGTTTCAAACTTGAATTTGCCTTCAATGAACTGTATTCAGTGTTGTAATTATTATCAATCACAATGAGCTTTACACAATGCAAGCAATGTCTTACTCTCAGGTATTTAGAAGACAGATCAGAAAATCTTCAATTCATTCTTAGGTCGCTCAACATATAATTATGACAATTTATAGATGTAATCATGTTCATCTTCCTACGATTATACATGAAATTATATATAATTAGTAATAAGTAATCAGATCTGATCATGTCCAACAAATATTTTATATCAACATTATAGTTTTGTTTAAAATTATATATAATTATAAGCGAGTCCATGTTTGATTAGATCTGATCAGATTCTATCAATATAAGTATGTGTATATTCATAAATCATAAATAGGACGATGTTCTTGTTTTTAATTTTACTCGGTGGTTTAAAGTAGAAAATATTTCTTGTTGCAATAAATGTTTATTACAAAATAGAAAAAAAAAAAACATAATATTATTTGTATATTTGTTGGAAGAGTTTATAAGCTGAAAAGAATGTTATGCTTTTTTTAAAGTTTTAATTCAGAAACTGTTATCGCTTTATTTACAAAATACATGATAATAAACATTACATTTTAATAATTAATGTTACAGACAGTTGCACCTGATATTGACTATTGAGAACGGAGATACTGACCCCTTAGGTTCCAAATACTGACCAGTAGTATTATGCTTACTAGTCTAATAAATAACTTTTATTCAACGCGTGCCTGTTTTACGCGCTTTATGATGGCTGTGATGCGAACCCTAAATGGTTGTTTAGCGCTTAAAAGGGGATGAAAATCTCATCGTTTTCCACTAGTGTAACGTAATTTACAAAATCTGCGTGTTATAATAAAAATTGGGTTTTGTAATCTGAAGAGTGTAGATATAACGCCATTTATTGAACATCATAAAAACTAGTCGAGTGTCTATAAGTTTTCAAACAAAATGCTTGCTGAATGGCTAGTACAGTTGTTACACAAAAAAAAAAATTAACTTGGAGCAAGAGAAAAATTCTTAAGCCAAAAAAATAATTTTGAAGAATTTCATTGTCTTGGATCAAAACGAAAAATTCTTAAGTCAAGTAAAATTTACTTGAACAAAAAAAAATTTCTTAGTTTAAGAATTTTTCTACTCGAATCAAAAAGATCAAATTCTTTAAAATTATTTACTCGATTCAAGTAAATTTTTTTATCTGTGTATGGCTACTTTAATTCAGTTTATTATAAAGTATTTAATTTTATATAAATTAATTATAATTGTACACAAACATTTTTTTTCACTATAACAACTGTATATATTTATGTACATGCGCAAGTTTTCATTTCGAGTATAATTTAAAATTGATAATTACGTATTGATTATCAAATTCAATTAATAGACTTTTTTGAATCAAGTTGTTATTCTGCATGATCAATATTTAGTTCCCTATTTACTTGACTCTCTGGACAAAAAATGACCAATTATTTCACTTATTTTATGAAATTTTGATACTTGATTAATTTTCAGTAATTGCCGATCTATTCTTTTTTCAGTTGAGCTCCTAACCGTTTGAACAACATTAAAAAACTTCATCTACCGATCTTATCTTTCGTTAACGAGTGTGTATAATATTGATAATATTTGATCAGACAAAAATAATTTTTTCTAAAAGTATATTTGTTAAAAGTTAATAAAATAAAGAATGAGATGAGATTAAAAAAATAATTGAAAGCCAGTTAGTTTTAGTCCGTAGCAATTGAATAAAGTTCGATTACATCAAATAGATATTTTTAATTGAAACTGGATTTGAAATAAAATAAAAAATATAAACGTCGAATACCATGCGAGTTGAGCAGTCTTTTGAAGTATATAGAGAACAGAGGAACGAAACTAAAAAAAAAATGAAAAACCAAACCAGGAAATCGAGTTTAGCTTGAGCAAAGAGATTGATCTGCACATGGTTGGTCGTTTGCTCGCTTATCACACAACGTGCCTTCCCCGCGTCTATTAGCAAGACTAACGAGTACTCAAGCCTACATATCTTTCTTCTTTTTTTTTTTTTTTTTCGTGTCTCTTTCTCACAATACTCGTTTACTTCTACATAACATATATAAGTTAGTAGAGGGCACTCTCGCGTTTATTCCGTGAATGGGGTTGTACCAATCTCCCCACGAATCTCTTCGACTCACTCCTTCTTCTGTCTCTGGTTTCCTCCGGCAAGTGAACATTGAACAGTTGGTGAACACTCCACGGTTGCTCCACTCGCGGCAGTAAGAGCTACCGTTTCAGATTAGCATCTTTTATAAGCGACGACCGCACACGTACGAGGGCAAATACACCGGCAGAGTATACGGACACCCTCAGGGAACAAGTTCGTCTACATAGCTTCACAGGAACCTTGTTACGCTAGCTAAAGTGTCTGACTTCAATGATTTCTATACTTTACCAATTACGTTTTATCTAACAATAATGCTTCGTATAAATTAAATCAAATATTATCATACTTTCGACAGAGAGAAAAGGTTCCTTGATTCGAGATCACAAATTTCATTAAAAATATTTATATCATGTTGGAACCAAGTGATATTGATCTATCCTTTTCTTAATCAAGGTCAACGATAAACGATCATCAAATCAAGGAAAATTTACCATTTAGAATTTGATGAAATTTGACATAAGGTACCCACGGGTAATAAGGCCTGTCAGATAATAAGGTCTAAGTGATAGAAATACTATTTAAAATAACCGTGTCCGCTAAAGTCTTCTCTAGTAGAAGCGTCTAGCATAAAAATGTCGCTGCAAGTTTATGGAGTCCCGATATAACGTTCCTTGTCTTCTATATTTCATCATCCGTCATATGCTAAAGTAGCGCAGAAGAATTAGTCCATTGAAATGTTACATTTTTTAGGCCTAACCTTGCATTTTTTAGAGGACGCAATTTTATTTTTTTGATGTGTAGGGGGGGTCAATGTAAAGCTAAAACCAAGTTTGTTGGGTCGCCACCCTTGTCCCACGGCCGCCATCTTGAAAATAGGGGTTGAAATGGTTTTTACGATATATCTTTTAAACTATTTATTTGATAAAAAAAATTTGTTAACATTTTTTGTTTCAAATTAAATTCTCTACAACTTTGGCCCTGTAACTTTTTGTCGTAGAACTATAAATAAAAAAGTTATAAGTGAAAATATTCAAAAATTCGACAAAAAAATTTCTTTTTTCGCTTAGATATGGAATTAGCAGGAAGTTGCAGGGATGGCCTTCAGAGTCAACCGTTTTCCTAATTTTTTCAACAATAAACTTGAAAATTCCAAACATATAAATAAGTTCGGATTTATTGTAAACTTTTTGAACTTAATTTAAATTTTCTATGGACTCACTATTACCCAATGCGTTAACTAGCCCTTTATTTACAATTATAATGAAATTGTTGTATCATTCAAACTAATTTATAAAAACGAGTAAATTATTTAAGGAGTGAAATAGACGTGATTGAAGATATAATGAAGGAATAAAAGAACAAATGGGCAAAGTATTTTTTTCATTTTGCACTTATACAACGCACCTGAAGCAGGGATTGAACCTGCAAACTCAATTTTCTTAATCTAATATTTTTGTTCAATCTTTGTTTTAACTTCATAACCGTTTAATGAGTCGTTCTTTTAGAAAAAAAAAAAATTAACTTTCAAAGTAAATTAAATCTTTGTACATTTACTTTTTAATGAGTTTCCTCTCAGTTCACTGGGCGCGTGTCAAAATTTTAGTGAAATATTTACTCTGAATTTAATCTTCTAAATCGACTTTGGCTACTTTTTTAAAACACTAGCGTCGTGCTGTCAAAACTAACAATTATATAGAAGTAACTAAAGTCAAACTGGCAGACGGTGGATAAATCTTTTCGCATATTTAATTTTACTACGATCACATGATTAAAATGTACTTTTTCAAGATTTCTCGATGATTTGTTACTGCGAAAAACTAGCAGATGGTAACTAACAATTTCTCTTACATTTATTAGAAATTTCTCGATTTTATTCAATTAATTTACGTGATAGATTACATTTGCGCATAAAATGCGAAGAATCCAAAAGCTGTGATGTTATTAAACAAATTGTCAGTAGATAGCAATTTCTATAGCTCTAGACAATTATTAAGTGTGTTGTTGATATGTGGCACTGCATTTTCTTAATAAAAAAAATTTTTTTTCAATTTTTTCATTTTTTTTGTCAATAGAGGAAAAGATATAAACTCTAACAAAATATTTAAATTTTTAAGATTGGTACAGAATTAAAAGAGATCTAGCAGTAACACAAAAAAATATCTCTGAGGAATAAAATATGAGATATTTAAAAAAAAATTCTCGAAGCGAATGAATAGAAGTTTTCTCTAGTATCCAATGAAATAAAATAAAAAAATTCCCTGGGATAGAATAAACTTTTTATTGTGATTTTTTCGAGTAGTTTCTTTTATATTATCGATAACCACGAATAGTCCCGCTACCCTGTGGGTTTAATTTATCTCGGCACGTCGAACGAGTATCCCAGGGCGTGGACAAAGTTAGAAAAACTAGAGCAGTCGAATTTGAAGGCTACCGTTGAAAACCTCAAAAGGGCTGGTGGGATTATTATACATACATCCTCCTCGATGTACATATATGGATGGATGTATGCACGTATGTGCATAAGGGTATAGAGTGTAGAGGTAGGTAGAAATTTGTACTTCGATAGATGGCATTGTCGAGAGGAGTCGGGCAGTGACCAGTGTCCTACCGAGTGCACTTTCGATTCACCACCCTCACTATTTGTCAGCGACAGACGGTGCTCTATTATGCTCGTAAAATATCAACACTCGATATTTCACTGATTTTTTTCTTCGCTAAGCTAAATTCATTTTAAAAAATACCCTTTTGTGATTTGTTAGCTGGTATGTGATATTAGAAAATATTATTTGCTTCGTTAATTGCAACTTATTCTTATTTCTGCACCTTGTTTTCGAAAACTATGACATTAAAGTTAGCTGTCATTTGACAATTTTAAAAATTTTTTTTAACAAATAAATTTCTTTCAAAAAATTATTTTTAAAAAATTGCATTTGTAGTTTTTTTTAAATTTCTAAGTGTCAATTTTTTTTTTTTCATAATTTATTTGTTACAAAAATTCTTAAAATTATCAACTATATGCTAAGTTAATTTTCATTCGAAAACTGTGTTTGTTATGAATTTTATGTTATTTTTTTTTTGTATTTAAAAGGCTGAAAGAAGCGATTTTTCAACTATTTTTTCTGAAAAAACTTATTGATTGATAAATATGAATAAATATACATACATCGAATTTTAAAAAATCTAAAAAAAAAAAAATAGTAATTACGGAAATCATACTACCGGACCGAGCTCAAAACTTGTTAATAGATAGTGGTTTGTGATGAAAAATTTTTTAATAAATTTAATTATGCTCTCATTTTGAAAAAGAAGATTTCAATTTAAAAACTCAAAAATGCATATGTAAACATTTTGATTAATTCTTTGTATTTTTTTGTAAGAAGTATCCGAACAAAAACAGTTTCACTGTAAAAAAATCGCGCCAAGTGCACGTTCATAAGACTATTAAGAAAAAAAAATTTTATTTCTTTACAAAAAAATATAAAATGAGAAATTAAAAAATCCAAGTAACCGATATGGTTGCATATGATTTTCGGAAGTTAAAAAAAATTTTTTTGTAAATTTAAAAATTAAAAGAAACTATTTTGGAACGTATTTAGTGTGCGTGGTTACGAAATATTTTATTTTTTTGAAATTTCTAAAATCTATCTACTAGGACTTTTAAAATAAATTGAAGTACACAATGACGCACACCAAGTACGTTCCAAAATTGTTTCTTGTAATTTTTAAATTTGCAAACAAATTTTTTTTAATTTCCGAAAATCATATGCAACCATATCGGTTACTTGGATTTTCTCATTTTTCATTTTATATTTTTTTGTAAAGAAATAAAATTTTTTTTTTCTTAATAGTCTTATGAACGTGGACTTGGCGCGATTTTTTTTACAGTGAAACTGTTTTTGTTCGGATTTCCGTATTTTTTGTAATTATAATAAAAATTTACAATTTTAATTCAATGCATTCCCGGTGGCAAACTATCCCCTTCAAGCTATAGTTCATGTAAAAGTTATTCTTGCGCCGCCTGTCGTGTGTAATTGCAAGCTGTCAAATATCTTTTTTTCACTGTAGTTTCTCATCTATTGTAAGATTAGCATGCATCCTTATATTATTTAGTTTCTGGCCGTCCGCTTTTTACATAAGAAAAAAGTTAAAATCTAAAAATCTGGGTCGCTATAGTTTGTGCTGATGATTTTTAATCATTTTAAATAGAAATTATAAAGATAATTGATAATAATCAAGTAATACGCGTAATAAAAAGCACGAACTACTATTATAAAATATCATATAAAAAAAAAATCAAATCATATTTGAAAAAAAATTTGTAACCTCAAAAAACTGTTCTGCTTACGGTATATACACACTCGGTAGTCTGGCTTGAGAACGGAACTTGGCGCCAGATTCTACCGAATCTGTTGATAAAATTTACCGGAGTCTCCGGTAAAAAAAATTTTTTGATTACATTTTTCAAATTATGATGGGGTTAATACTCGTAAACATATAGTGCATTCGAAATTCAAGACATTGAATTGTTTGCATTACATATATTTACGAACATGAAACAACATTCAAAAGCTTGATTTTTAAAAAATTTTTTTATTCAATGAATTTCATAGTTTCCAAACATTCATTAAAGGTTGACAGTGGTTGATTACCAAGATACCTTCTTCATAATCATTACAAAGAATTATTTATTCATGGAAATTCAGTGCTGCAAAACACGACAAAAATAAGAATGAGTTTTAAATGCACAGTTCAGGTAATGAAACTCAATGAAATCACTCATGGTGATAGAGCTAGAGAAGCGTAAAAGAATCATCAAAATCCACAACCAATGAACAAAGAACAATCAAAGCCGTCTCACAAGGATGCAAATTACTCTAAAGAGAAATCAAAACTAAATCCGATAAAACTTCAGAATACTAAAATCTTTGGACCAACTCAAAAGAATCCGTTAAGAACACCAGATATTGATTCTCAGCAGCCTTATTCACATCCAAAACTTGAAAAAGAGTTCAGTGACCGACAAAACTTGCAACATCATAATATGCAACCTTGTATGAACGTCTAACCATCTCACTTCCACCCTCCGCCCTGTAGTAGTGAAAATTGAAGATTATCAACAAAATATACCACCGCAAAAAAGATTTGTCCATGATCTTCACGGTTAAGGTGATCAGGGTTTCGTTTTACTACCGTCGTCAGCTCCTTACATTGACATAGATGATTCTTATAACTTTCATTTAGAGTATAAACCTGGCGATTTCACTGCACTTCACGCTACAAAGAAACATCAATGGATTCAGCAGGAGATTGAGAAGCTAGAAAAAAATCGATTGATACAATCGGGTGATACTTTTCAGAATAACACACCAAGACGGAGATGGTTCTTTTCAACTTCACTGACATCGGAAACACTTTAATTGTTGTATTTTGACGTAATAATTTTGATTGCTCTTTTTTATTCTTAACAATTACTTATAAGTTTATATTTTTATTTGGAATGAAAAACTTTTATTCAGCTGATATTTGGCAATGTTTGAGGGATAATATCTATTGTTTTTCTTAAATTCAATCCACGAATCAATCATGAAATACGAATTTTAATTGATTTCTTACTTAACAAAATTGATTTAGTTAGTAGTGAAGACTCGAAAAGTTATCTTTGTTTTAGAATTTACAGTGGAATTCCTCTATATTAGACCTCCCTCTATGTTTGTCCAAATTCTCTCTCTACATTAGACGATCCTATCTCCCACTAAGAGTTTTTTCCGACCAATGAAAAAAAACCTTAGTGACGAGCATATTTAAATGTTAGTGACGGGAATATTTGAATTTACAACGTAAAAACTTAGTGGAGTGAAGGCAGAACGGATAATTTTTATTTGATTCAATTCTTTTCAGATTGAAATTCACTCTAGGTCGATTTTATTAATATTGCCAATAAAGAAAAACTGCAGAATAAATTACTTATTTCTTTTATTAAATAAAAATGAAAACAAACTTGTACTTGAATCCAAAATTTCTATTAAGAGATCTTAAAAATAAATAAAATTCTTTTCTTTAATTTAATGTAACGGATAAATTATAATTTAACTAACTAACTACATTAGTTGACATTTTTTAACATTTACTTAACATCTAACATTTAACATTCAACATGATATAATTTTATGTGAATTTTAAGGTTAAGTTGAGATGGTTGTTTACATACTATTTTTGTACACTACGCAGTTGATCGCGCAGACCTGCGCATAAGAGACTTAAGTGTTGCAATAGTGGGAACATCAAAACAAGTCGAATACGAGAATAAACTATATTTAAATATATTGTCACAGTATTAATCATTTAGTAAATCCAAATGTGCATGCTTCAAGCATTCATACTTAGGATTCTTCAATAATTATTTGTTAAACGTCAATTAAAAAAAAAAAAATCTGAAAAACGGTTGACCTAAAGGCTATCCCTGCAACTTCCCGCTAATTTCTAACACCAAGCGTTTATATATGATGTTTTTGAGCTCTCCGAGTTTCGGAGTTATCAGAAAAAAACACTTTTTTCGATTTTTTTCGTCGATATCTCACGAACAAATCAACCGATTTTGACGCACTTGAGCTTGATCGACGAAGTCTTTCAAGGTTAAGAGCTGATTAGTTTTTGGTATCGATCAATCTAACCGTTTAAAAGTTATTTCAAAAAAACCACATTTTTAAAAATTTTTTTTCTTAGTTTTTTTTAGATTTCTCAAAATCTACTGGTCCGAATCAGTTCCAACTCACAGGAAATCTAAGTTTGGTGAAGCCCTTTCGAAGACGCCAACCGCGATCAAATCGGTCAAGCCGTTCAAAAGTTACAAAAGGTTTACACACA